>JAGFZM010000234.1:231835-247267 GCA_017657215.1 Limnothrissa miodon
TTATTATTATTATTATTATGAAATTATTATTATTATTATTATTATTATTAGTAGTAGTAGTAGTAGTAGTAGTAGTAGTAGGAGGAGGAGGAGGAGGAGGAGGAGGCTCTAACACCACTGCAGCTACATTGCTGGCCATGATGGAGACGTCATTGCAAAATATAACAATAATAATTATGAATGAAAAAAATGCATTATATGTCTTGCATCATGCAGTTAAACTATATACTTCAGTGACACTAGTTTTAAAAGATCATAGTTGTCACGCTGTAGTAATTCACAACAACCTTTTTTTCTGATAAGGGCAACGACATGCAATAAGAATGACAAGTTGTCAAAACAGAGCGGAAGAATAAATAATTAACGTTACCTCCAGATCATGTCGAAACGGTCTCGTGCCATCACTCGTTCGACATTTGTCTAATACAGCCACTTGGTCTGCCTCCACTGATCCCGGCGAGTTGGTAGTTTGACTGTCCCAAACGTAATGCAGAGACCGATGAAAGATTTCATCTCCTCTTTTGAGACGGGGCTCCACTTCGAGTTGGATGGTGTGTGGCCGCGTAACTGATCCGCATATAAATTGGTCTGTGTCACCAACATATCCCAAACTTCATCATTGAAAATATTCGAAAATACATCTAAAGGACTTGCATCTTCAGATATTGGCACCTTCGGCCCCGGTGTCCGAGTAAACTTTTGTTGACGTCGGGGGCAAAATCCAGCGCATTGCCAGTCTACTTGAAATCCAACAAAGTCCTCGTCCACCTCCTCATCCTCTTGAAACAAATACAACTCCTGCTCTCTATCTAAGGGGTCTTCCGGCAGATCTCCTAATATCTCTTCCTCGAATAAAAGTAGATAATTCCCTTCCAACTCCACATCACTTCCATCGCTGTCACAGCATATCTCTCTAACCGAAGCCATTTTCGCGGTGTAAAAGAATTAGCTAAACAAACGCACGTGTGCAGAAGCGTGAGTGTGGCTTATTGATTGACGTTATTGTCAACGAATCACTCAACATATTTTTGATCACATGGTCTTAAAAAATCGAAAACACCCACCTTGTGTGTATGTGAACCAATGATTGTGCATTACAGGGCGCATACCTTTAAAAAAAATGACAAATCAATAATGCTGCGTTAAGCAGAAGCCGTTGTTAGGGGCAATGTTGCGATATGCAACAACCGGCACTAGGGGCAGTGTTGCGCGACGCAGCATCTGGCGTCAATGGGTTAATTCACAGAAAAAATAAATCGCTCATCTTTTTTGAACAGCAGAGGGTTATCCCATCTTCATAGTTGCAGATTGAATTTACAAACGCACCCATCAGTGTTAGTATATTATCACTTTGACAACTGTGGCTGTGACCTCCAGGTTTTCCCTCACACAGCGATTTGCAAACAGTTTCTTTAACAAACAAAAATCATGGCGCGCTCAAAACATGGCAAAAAGATAAAGGTGGATTCTGAAAACCGTGAATTCAAGACCGAGTGAACAGACAGAATCCACAAAACTCTGAGGTAAGGACCAGAAAAATAAGCCAGACGCAAGCATCATACCAAGCAACACGCAGGTCAGCCATCAACATGAGCGTGCAAATGAAACCTTCACTTTGAGTGGCATAGGTTTTAGACTAGCACAAAGAACCGTTCTCTGACGCAGAGTAGTAGGCCTAGCAGTTGCTATGTTTGAAGAAACTCAAAAAGATATCATAAAAAAAAAACATCCCTCTCTGATTCCACAGCAGCAAGACAAACTGAATTCCTCTAATTTATTGGACCAAATGAAATCTGCTGTTAAAAAGGCTAAATGCATTTTCGTAAAACCTTCCCCTGAAACAATATCAAAGGGGCACAAGTCTGTGCAACAGAAGTCCACGCAATCATCCATGAAGTTACTCTTTACTTGCAGTGGAATTTTCTTGTGGTCAGTGCTCATAAAGGCATCAATGGTTTGAAGTGGCTGACACTGCTTTATTAGGCTGGGATGGCTTATCGGCGCTGCACTTGTGACAGGCCATGAAGTACACATGACGAAGCCAGCACTATGCTCATCGTCTTTCATTATTTCGGCAAATGTCTCCCATACTTTGCTCTTTCTATTCGTGTATTTTAGGAGCTTCCACTCCTCAATTTTCACCTTCTCTCTTACCGCTTTCATCTCTAACTGTATTCGCATGCGTTTATATTAGTCTATGTGTGCCTCCCCTAAAGCAATGCAAGGCCCGTCCTCAAATCCGTTTCTGGCGCCAGGTCTGTAGTGGCTGGATCATTTTTTGACTGGCTGAAAATTAATATTTAACATGTTAACATTGTGTTCTTAAAAAAGTCTATGCGTGCATAACAATTTGTGTTAAAGTTCTCTTTTACTGCTGCTAGCAGCCTGATGTGTGCAGGGCAGTTGTAATGGTAGTGTTATTACAAGTAACTATGCACATAGGGCAGAATTCTCCGATAAGTGTGTAAGTCTGTTTTACGCGATTTCATTTACACGCCTTTGTACTGCGCGTATTCTCCACTTTAGGAGCTTGCTCCTCCTACAGCGCTTAACTCGAATTCCAGGCGGATTTAGGAATAGGGGCGTTTCTAACCCAAAATGAAGGCAGTTTCTGTGCCAAAATGGCTATCAGGAAAACATGAAATAAGGACTTTTGGATTAACCATGGAAAAGCAGTTGTAGTCAACAAAAAGTTTAAATTGGAATAGGCATATCACATGACAAGATTAAGCGTCTGTGCCTATCGGCTAAGCTATCAAAGTCAACGTAAGACCACAAATCAATTAACACATTGGCATAATATTTCAACCACTGCAAAACGTTTGCGAACAATACAATTTCATTGAATTCATAAACTGTACGCAATGACAAAAATAAGAAATAAATAATTTAGCGCTTCTTAACGAGCAAAAAACATTTAAAATGTGCTCTTTCTACCTTAGCCTGTTTGTTCCATGGAGGACCGGGAGCAAAAATAGAGATACGATTGTAGTCACACACAAAAAACGATCTCAGTGAAAGTGATGTCATTTCGAAATTGTGCACTTCTCAAACTACTACGAAATCCACAGTGCAATTTAAGATTATGCAAGGGAACTCCCTGGAACATCCCGGAATCGCTTGTGACCTTGATGATCACCGACCGGTTGAGTGGATCATTACGGTGGCAGCATAGCTGATTTTCTGCAAAGGCCTCACGGTCCAAACTAAGCGCAGAGTGGGGTGTCCGTGAGTCACACTTGCGGGACAAGCCGAAAAATACGTGGCTGTCTGCGTGCTCCTCTCATTGACACTCAAGCAAGGAAGTGCAGGACTGGGATTTTGGTTTTAATTTTTGAGAACATTGTAGAAATAGGGCTTTACTCTTTGATTTGCTCCCTTGCTACCTTGCATGGCAGCATCTGCCACTGGTGTGTGAATGCACGTGTGTGAATGGGTGAACGTGAGGCATACATTGTAAAGCGCTTTGAGTGCTCGTAGGAGTAGAAAAGCAGTATATAAATGCAGTCCATTTACCATTTACTCTCGTATTTTAATTGAACAAGGAGACAGACGAGGTTTATGAAAAACTGGAACAGAGTTGATGGTTTTGTCTGATAATTTATTGTGGTTGTGATGTATGTAGTTTAGAAATAATTATGAACAATGTAATATAGAATGTCTCGAACATTGGCATGTTCGAATTCGGCCATGACGGACATCAAACGCAATATACTATTTCACCATATAGTGACGCTTGACCTTAATACAGCCCTCAAAGGTACGTAACAGTAAAAAGACTTCATTCAGGAGGAGAATCAAGTCAAGTCAGTTTTATTTGTCAATTTCTTCACATGTACTTGACATACAAAGGAATCGAAATTACGTTTCACACTTGTCCCATGCGTAGACGTTGACAACAATAAAGTGCAGATGCACAACAAGAAAAACAATTTAAACAATAAGGTACTGTTAAGTAAAAAAAGTGCAAGTAGGCTGAAGGCATTATACTTAGGTAACACACAGTATATATAAGACAAGACATAACATAAAGTAAGTGTTCTAGCAGTGTTGTTTTGTTGTCTTAGTGCAACACAAGATTTTAGCAGCAGTAGTATTAAATATAAATAGTGGTAAAAAGTGGTATAAATAGTGGTAAGAAGAATGCTAGAATATATAGCAGCAGGTGTGTGCAATTTGCAATGCAGAGGTAGTTATTTTCAGTCCAGAGTGTTGTCCAGAGTGTTTGTTTCCTTGTTTGGGGAGTGTGTGTGTGTGTGTGTGTGTGTGTGTGTGTGTGTGTGCGCGTGGGGTGGGGGGTGGGGTGGGGGGGGGGGTGTAGAGTCCAATCTGTCCAGAATACGCGTAAGGAACCTTTTCATCAAAAACACCCCGATTTAAGGGTTGCCGCGCCTAGGGCTTTTGGCAAGTGACTGATTTCAGCCTATGGCAGAATGCGTGCAGCTACGTGCTTTTTTGACTTAAGCACCCCAGAGGGTGGAATTCTATGATAAGCGAGTAAGTCGTCTGTTTTTACGCAAGGCCTCGCGGTCCAAATGAAAGCGCAGAATGTGGTGTTTGTGAGTCACACTCACATGCTGATAAAAGCATGGCTGTCTGCATGTTCCTCTTGTTCCCACTCAAGCAAGCAAATGCAGGCCAGATCATTTTGTTTTTAATTTTTGAGAACATGGTAGAAATATGGTCGTACTCTCATATTTTAATTGAACAATGTTTAGAACAAGAGACAAAGTCAGACGAGTCAGAAGAGTACTTTAAACTGTGAAACTGCCAATGCAGCAATAATCAATTATTTATGCCTGAAGTGTTTGTAGGTGTTGTATTGCATTTATTACACTGTTGACTGCAATGTTATTAAATGTCTACCTGTTCATGTGAAAGATCTTAAAAAGTCTTACTGTATATTTGACATTATGAAACCTGCAGAAAACTTAATATCTTCATCTCGTTTTACCATTTCCCCCCCCCATGGCCTGTCCTGACAGGTTAGGTCTTTGCCCTGAACAAGATCTGGTATTTGTGGACTGGTAGCACAGGTGGTAGAGACCAAAACACCAAAGTCAATTTTCTTGAATAAGTATAAAACGGATTCTGATTGTGATGTGCAAAGTCAGTTTGCTGTTAGGCTGTAAGATTTGGTATTGCATGCAGTGGCTGTTTTTGTTTTGATTTCACCAACGCTCTTGTAAATAAATGCACCTCTATTTTCACTGAAATTATGTAAGTCTGGGTCATTACTATGTTATCACACCTCCTCTCCCTCTTCCTAAAAAGTTACCAGAAACTTGTTTTTTTATTTGAGAGTGCGTGGCTCAACCGCCCCATCTCACATTAGGTCCCTTTTCAAATCTTCTAGCCACACTGGATAGTGGACATCATAATAATGGACCATAAGCCCTGTCTGGTCTAGTACAAGGTTTGCAAATGTTAAAACTGGGATGACCTCACAGGCCCAACTTTATATTCACTGAACAATTGACTGCAATTGTGTATAATATTCTGTATAATAAACACTATGCCTGAAGTGTTTGTATCTTTCACCAGGTGAACCAGACAAGGAACTAAATCCCAAGAAGAAAGTGTGGGAGCAAGTGCAGCCGGACCTTCACACAGATGCCAAGTGTGTTGCTACCTACAAAGGTTCAGCCTTTGAGGTTGTGGGCAAAGGGATCTGCAAAGCACAGACCATGAGCAATAGTGGAATTAAATAGTTTTGTTGTGGTTAGAAATGGGGTGGATTCAGAGTACTTATTGCAGCCCACCCTGTGTTTTTTGAATAATGAATAATAAAGCATGAAAAAGTTACACTTCAAGTGTTACTGTGTACAACCCTAATTATTAAAAAAAAAAACTGTCGGGATGTTGAAAGGTGAAATGTGTTAGATAGTCCTAGTAGTACTAGTAGTTTATTTAGAATTTAGAATATTTACATGACTTTGAAATGTTGATGTCAACACATCAATATTCAAGTGTATGGAAAAAAACAACAGACATAACAAGGAATACTCAAAGGTCGCTGGGACACTGTCATACAACAGTGATGATGTTCGCATACAGCAGGTAAGGGACTTATTATGACACATCTCATGTAGCATTAAATGCATGACGACTACAAAACCTGACACTACTCAGGGCAGCACAAGGGTATATGGGCTGTCTATAGGCTACAATATTGGATATTATGCGAGAATGAGACTATATCTCGCAGTTTCCTATCTTGGCATTAAAAAAATGAAAGTAGCATAAACAACGTACGTCATTGTTAGGTTCTTACTTTAGAACAAACAAAGCTGTTCTAAAGATCCTCCTGTCTCCTCCCTGGTTTACTACTGTCAGTTTTCCTAATGTTACTTTCTGTTTACTTCCTTGTCCTGTGCTCTTTTGTACCTCTTGCTTGGCTTGTTATTTTTAGTCTTGTTAGTCCCTGCCTTGGGGCCTATTGCACAAAACTAGGATAAGGGATTAGGGCGGGATATCTTGGTTATCCTGGCTCCATTTATCCATCATCCAGTTGCACAAAAGCTGGATGTGGGGCAGCAGAATATGTTATGGTATACGTTACCATGGAGATTTATTCTGTGGAGTAAGCCACCCCCTGACCAGGCTAACTTCCAGGATCTATTTAATCTCATCCTTTATCTCAGCCAGCAGCCACCACAAAAGAAATTATTTTAGATGATGTTGCAACAGTGTGTGTATGTGTATATAATATACAGTATATACACACACACACACACACACACAATATTAGGGCCTCAGAGAAAAAAAAATACATTTATGACAATAAAGTCATAAATGTCATTGTGACCAATTATTTTAGAGGAGAATTTTTCAGATTAAGGCTGTGGAGCATTTTGTGGAATTGTACTTCAGTATAGGTTTCACAAACAAAAAGATACTTAATCATTTGGAACATAAAGTTATCAGGACTTTAAAATGAACATGCAGCAAATTGCATCTTCTCCACAGAAAGAGCCAATGTCATAAATGTATATATTTTTCCCTACCTCAGTGTGGCCCTAATACTCCATCATATAAAATACACAGCCCATATAAATACAAAGTGACATTTTGTTCCTTTATTGAATAGGGGAAAAAAAAACGGGTAAACCACGGTGACTCAACAAGATAGAAAGCACAGATTCAAAGCATATTACACAACACATAGATTGCATATATAAATTCCTCTCTCACTGCAGGATATATTTAACTAAAATTCACTGCATGCATCTTTGCAACTGCATGATCTTTTAACTTAAATTTGAAGCAACTAAAATAATTTGATATATTGGTCCCTCAACACCCAACAACTTACACTCAAAAAAAAAAAAAACATACACAGGTTTGTCCTAGTCCGCAGCTGGTTGCACTCTGAGGGCCCTCTCCATCCTCACAGCACATGCCTTCACAGGGCTGTCTTGTGGAACAAGCTCCCCTCTAACATTCGCCAAGCGGACACTCTCAACACCTTTAAGTCTAGACTCAAAGCTTTTAGTTAGGGACGGTGTACGGTAAACCACCCCTCCGCAAGGTATTATTGGAAAGGGCTGCCTCTGCTGTACGCTCCTGTCCAGGGCTTGGTGGCCACTGACCATTCCTTTTGTGGTGGTGGCTTGTCATACATCATACCTTAGTTATGCTGCTATAGCGTAATGCTGCCACAAACCACCCATCTGTCATGTTGTTCAATTCTCACTCTGTCTCTCTCCTCCTCTTTCTTCCCTCTCCACTTCTCCCTCTCTCATCACTTAGCCAACATCTATACATGGTTGCACATGCAACATAACTCTCACATTCTCTGAAATCTGATGGAGACTGTTCTAACTCGCCTCCTCTTTCTGCCTTTTCTGCCTCTTTATGCCATTACCACCCTGCTATATTTATACCACAATTTTCTTATAATGTGTACCTAATGGAATAAAGTCGACTAATCACCATCTGAGAGACTGAAAACCTGCCCTAGGCAGTTGGACTAACCCCTTGAGCCGTCGGAACTGCCCAAGGTTTCTTCCTTTACCATAACAAGTAAAAACAATGCTAGGGAGTTTTTCCTTTCCCGTTGCTCATTGGGCCTCTTTGTGTTAAGCGCTTTGAGACATGCCTTTTGTAAAAATGCGCTATAAAATTGAATTGAATTTGCCATTTTCTAAGTCCCATAGGTTTCTATTAGAAAGTCTTTGCTCCTTGATATCACTCCGCCAGCCCTAAAGCTACAACTGAAGCGGAGGTTTATGTGTGGTTGCGATTTTAAGGTTCTTAAAGTGTCAAAGTGTTAAAAACTAAACTGTTCCTTTAAGTGTTGTCCAGACTTAAATGTTCCTATTCACGATAAACCACCACTCCTCATGGTCTTATTGGAAAGGACTGTCTCTGCCATTACCTTCTTGGTCTTGGTGGCCGCTGTTCATCCCTATGGTGGTATTTGCTTGCCATACACCATTCCTTAGTTTTATCACAAAAACTGCTTATTTGTCATGCCAACTCTGCCTCTCACTCACCATTTCTCTCCGCCTGTCTATGTAGCTCATATCTATACATGCATGTGTTAGGAAAAAAAACTGTTGAGTGTTTAGGAAGGAGTCCTAGACCAAAACCTGAGTTAGAACAGTGCTTCTCAATCATTTTTTGTTATGCACCCCCTAGGATGAAAAAAAAAAAAATTCATTTATGACTCCAGGCCTAACGCAGGAGTCATATACAGTATTATATACTTTTGTGTTTAATATGTCTTTGAAGTTGATTACCCCAAACCATCTCTTACTTCACTACGTTGTTCTTAAGAGGCCAAATCCATGTTTCTGGCATCGATTGTTGTCATTTACGTCTTTTGACCATTAGTGAAGTTTATTTTGTTAGTGTTTAAGTGACTGTCAACAAAAGATATGCAATTTTAATAGTGCATCAATATGCCATGTTTTGGTGGAATCTTTGCATTAGAGGGGTTAAAAGACAAAGAACACAACTGGATCTTCTATGGAAGTAAAAGTACACGTCTAAGACAATAAAGTGTGTGACTGAGCTAAAAACTGTCTGAACGCAAGCTTAAGAGTGGTCCACCGAACGTGTGACCTGAAGATCTACAGAAGGTCCCCAGACTTTGGGAATCGTGTCTTAACGGTAGGAGAGAGGTTAAGGTATAACTCAAGAACTACAGTACTTGGCGATAAGAAGGTTTTGGGAAACTGTGCTCAATTTAGTATGCCACAGTGCTCGCTGGTTTACTGAAGTAGTATTCACAAAGCAGATAATTGTTGGCAATATTCAGAACGTTTTCGCTGAAAAAACTCAACCAGCTTATATAGCTTGACGCCTTATTTACAGAGAAGGTAGACACACCGATATTTCCTCGTCTCCCATCGCCGCCACAGCCAAGCATTACATAACTCTCGTCATTTCCTCACCTTAGCCGAGGAAATAGGATTGTGTCTCTGCACACACTCTGACAATGAGAGTGAATATTGCTACGAAAGAAAAAAAAACGTTTCCTGAGATCACACGTACCCCCCAAATTCCTCACCATTATATAGTGTTCACAGCAAAGTCTACGTAATGCTGATCCTAAGTGTTTTGTCTTTTATGGTTTGCTCTTTAGTTGACCCATTCAGGACTTGTAAGTGTCTGCTTTTTCCTATGTCTCTTACTGTATAAGTAAGGTAACCATCTTTGATTTCCCAAAAAAAGGGATGATTGGCGTGGCCTCCAGACAAATTCACACAACTTGGTGGTTGAATATTTTTTATTATACTTCAATGGTACAGAATTAACCTCTGTAGAAGAATAAAATGAAATCTTTAAAAACTTATGACAAAATAAAAGCTCTCTTAGACTGAAAATAAATAATTAAGTAATGTTCTAAATATGAACTCCTCTGTTCCAACTTCAACAATACAGTATATCTGACAGGGCTCTCAACTTGTTGAGGAAGCTATTCTTTATTTTAGTGGGACTTCAATGTATAGTAAGAAATTAAAAATTGAATAAAAAAAAAATATTTTTAAATAGACTGCTCCACATTTCCCCAAACTCAGTGCTGTAGTATGACCATGATGACACCCTACTGTAGATGTGTAGGGTGATTTTGGTGGAACTACACTTTATAGATGTGTGCTTTAAAAAGACACAGGCACATTTCCCCAAACAAGTGCTGTAGTATGACCATGATGACACCCTAGATGTGAATGATTTAGTTATTGAATATTATTTGTAATAAGAAAAATCTTTAAATATACACTAAGGTACATTTCACCAAATTAAAGGGGTGAATTACGACCTTTGGTGATTTTGGTGGCTTTAGGTGGTTATTGACATTATCCAGTTTCGTTTTGAACTTTGCAGACAGTGCCTAAGCTTTCCTCTAATGATAGACTGGTCATTAATAGCACTGTCGTCCGTATTTCTCTAAATACGTATTGTTTGAACGAAAATCTGGTTGTAGATCTTTTTCTACCTTACCGCTGTTGAATAGACCTGTAGGCCTTTATTGTGTTGTAAGATCGTTTTGTTTAAGATTCATTGAGCCGCGCAGTTCGAATCTGTCAATTTCCTGCTGACTTTAGGTCTAGTAAATTTCTGTGCAGTGAAATGAATAATTAGCCTAGTTCCTAACCGTGAGAATTCGCAAAGCAGGTCTGAGTCTGTGAGAAATAGTTGAAATGAGTGCGTCTCACGGGCAAGGCAAGTTTTTATTTATATAGCGCATTTAATATACAAAGTATGCTATGCAACATTTTTCATTTAATTAATCCGTTTCATACTGTTTAGGATGCTAAAATTAGTCATTACACGGCGAACGAACGGTGTAGAATGCGCCACCGTGGCCAACAGCGGTAGATACAGCACTTGCAATGTTCAGCAGCGCGGCCCGCCTCCAATAGAATGCAGTGCAATACAATGCAATACAGCGGGCTTTAGAGGGAGCTCGTGAGAGAGAAAAACAGAATGTTGCTTAGTGCCGGTTTAATATACAAAGTATGCTCTGATCCCTGTCTGTGTGTATGCGCACAGCCTCCCAGTAATTATGTTGCACAACAAAGTACTGTAGTATTGTGCAAAACGCCAGGCAATGCATGAACACGCATAATGGTCCTACGGAAAAAAAAATTGTGAATTTATAAAACCTGCCCGGACAGGACGTAAAAAGTGGACACTTGGTCAGCTCAACTGTTTGGTAACTTTAAATCCTTACTGTATATCTGATCAAAATGTAACTCTTACACCAAACTTTTTGGGGCAGTCATAGAGCATGTAATTGACATAAGTCACTGGGCTTCACTGTCATATCACCAATGTAGAAGATCATAACCATGAAAACACTGCTGCTATAATCATCCTTGTTGAGCTTTTTGGAAACGTGTTCAACCAAACAGTAGGGTGACATTAGCTGCTAATGCTAATGAAATTAATATACATTTCTATTTTTACATCAAATATGTCATATATGTTTATTTACAACAATAATATAGAATAATTTACACTTATACAATATAATTTCATGTTAGGTGTGCAGTATTCAGTTTCATAATAGGCTGGAGTATTTGAGATGATTTACTACCCCTTTCTGTCAGCTCAACCATTTGGTAGAGCTCTGTAATTTTCTGATTTACTGGATAACAAAATGAGAGATCCATATTTCCCTCTGTATTTTTCCCCTAATTTGCTACATTAACATAATGAAAAAAATATTTTGACTCTAGCTTTTTCCAATGTTAAGTTTTTGTGATTTGAAATTTGCAAATCAGCGCATATTTAATTAGATGTAGCATATTGAAATATAAAATTACAGAAAACTTGCAATACATTTTTTCTTAACTGTATGTAAGTAATCAACTGGTAAAGTTTCATGAAGATATATGCAAGTTAAAAAAAATTCACTGGCCTTAAAGCAGCACCAAGGAGTTGTTGACACACAGATCTACCTCACTATGTCACCCAATGACTATGCCTGGAATCCCTTTATAATTGTCTTAATCAAATCAACAATTGGATGTCACAAAACTCCCTTCAGCTAAACTCTGACAAAAGATTGTCTTGAAGTAATTGTCTTTGGCAAAAAGGAGCAAAGACTCATGATTAGTGCTCAATCAAAAGGGCTTAGTACAAAGGACACTGTTAAACATCGTAGAGTAACCATTGATAGCGATTTAAATTTTAACAACCACATGAAACTGGTCACCAAATCAGTTTTTTATCATTTAAAAAATATTGCTAGATTAAGTAGTCTCATGTCAAAGAGTGATCTAGAGAAACTTATCCATGCTTTTATTTCTGCTAGGGTTGACTACTGCAACTGTCTCCTCATAGGACCTCCCATCAGAAAGCTTCAAATGATACAAAATGCTGCAGCCAGGGTCCTAACTAAAAGGCAAAAAAAAAAAAAAATGTTGATATAATTTTTGTAGTGTGGCCAACAACGGGATAAGTGTCTGCTTTGTTTTTGTGTCTGTTATAAGTGTCTGCTTTGTTTCTATGTCTGCTATGAAGACCCCCTGACCATCTGCTTCTATTCTATATAGATTAATTAGATAGAGTGTCATTATGTATGTTGGGTGGGTGACATCATGTTTGTTGTGAGCCTGCAAGTGAGGGAGCAATGAATGAATGGTTTATTCCAGACTCAATGTTCCATACAGAAAAGTACATACATAGAAAAGACAATACAAAAATAACAAACAAAAGATCAACAACTTGAAATACAAATTGGCATCGGTTCTAATGTTTCCACAGCACAAAGGAATATATTGTATCACTCTGTTTTGTGTCAGAAAGTGCCATTATTAAACTGTTTTTTGACACATAAATCTATACATAAGATGGCATGGAAGGTAGGTACATTGTTATTAACAAATAAAGTATTTGCACATGTCCATCTTGGAAGTTTAAGAAAGATCTTGAATGCATCATTATATGCTACCTGTAGCTTCTTGAGTTTAGCTGTAGTATATTTACACCATAAATGTGCTGTGTACAATGGAGTGCAATAAGCTCTGAAGAGATTTACTTTCACATCATCTGTGCACTCATGGAATCTGCGGGCTGGCAAGTGTTCTGGTAAGTTGGTGATTGTTATGATTTACTTAATTACTATATTACCACCATGAATTTATTACATGATATCCTATGATGCTATGAATTATTATGATGCTCTGGTTATCCTGAGTCAAGACCTAATTAATTCTATGGACAAATCACCATCTGAGGGACTGAAAATGTGCAACTTTGCATGAGCTGAGGCAGATAGGCTAGCCTGTGAGCTGTGGATCTTTCTTCCTAAACTACAAGATGAAAAAATAAGGTTTTTCCTGGCCCTGTTGCTTATTGGTGCCATTTTCTGTATGAGACATGACTTCTGTATAATTGCAGTGTACAAATAAAATAAAATTGTTGGTAGTAAAACGAAATTAGAAACCCCCAACTCCTACCCAAAAAACTCTGGGTTCTGAGGTTGAACAATTGTAGTTGATGCTGTTGTATTACATCTCTACATACAGTAAATGACTGATGTCTGGAGCTGCTGTTTGCATATAGAATTCTTACTTTATAGCAACATATCTATCTGCAGTTAAATTTTGCATATCACCTTCACTACCAACTACTTAAGCATGTTTCAGTAATACTTACTACTTAGATCTCTCGGGACAAAATGAATGATTTTGCTTGTAAAACCTGTGGTGAAAAGTTGGGTGAAGCAGCTTTCATCTAGCCTGATATGATCATCTGCTTTCACTTTGTTTCACTTTGTGCAAAGCGTTTGAGAACCAGCCATAGGCATTCGTTTTCATGACGGTGGGCGGAATACTTTCTGCTTCAACCAATGGCTACTGCTTGGTCGTGACGTATGCTATTTCAAATTGGGCGCTAGAGTTCAACGTCATCGCCTTTAGCCCCCGATCTGTTCGCTGATTTGCCGACACGATTTCTTGTCGGAGAAAACCAAAGCTTATCGTGAGTTCCCTGACTAGTATGTAGGTTAATGAAATTAACCGTTACCACAAGGCGGCGTTAGCCTGGCTAGCTTTCATCTACTATGCAGTTCATCTTTGGAACTCACTTCCTGATTACATAAAAAAGCTCCTACTGTTTCAAATCTAGATTGAAAACCAAACTGTTTAGACTTATCACTATATTCACTTATCTTTCTTTTTACATTATGTGCTCACATTTTAACCTTTATTCATTCATTTTTTCTGTTCACATACTGTACTTGTTTATGGCATTCTTGGTTTGGTTTTGTGATATTAATTCGTGTAGTTTAAGAGAAATGTCCTTATAGTGACAAATTAACTATCCTGTACCTTCAAAATTGCACTTATTGTAGCCGTTTAAAGTGATATAAAATATTAGTAATAGTAGTATAAAGTCATAATGTTGTTAACGTAGTTAGGTCATGGTCACAATTTAAGAAACAGATAAAAATTATGTATAGCGCATTTTACAAAGGACGAAACCTTGGGCAGTTCTGACGGCTCAAGGGGTTAGCCTAGCCAACTGCCTAGGGCAGGTTTTCAATCTCTCAAATGGTGATTAGTCCACTATTATTCCATTACACATTGTACAAAACATGTACACTTTATAAGAAAATTGTGGTGTAAATATAGCAACGTAAGAGTCCCATTATAATTCCAGGATATAGTCCTATATCATTAGGAGCAGTCAAGCCAAAGGGCCAGCTGGAGGCTGTATCAATCATGTCAGGGTTGTCTGTGGAGCTGAGGGCAGCCCGCCCAGGAAGCCAGAGACGCAGAATCGGGCAGCGGAAGGCTCAGCAGGGAGGCAGTGGTATGGACCGTGGAGAGTGGGTTGAGGACCATTCAGGAGTGCCACCGGATCAAATGGTGGAAGAAGGCCCTCAGCTGGGTGGCATGTTCGGTGAGGTTGGTTGGGCACCCAGGAGGCAAGAGGTGCAGGGTCAGGCAGTAGAAGGCAGGGATGACTCACGTCAGGGTGGTAATGGCATAGAAAGGCAGAAAAAGAAGATGAGTTAGAACAGTCTCAGAGAACAGATTTCAGAGAATGTGAGAGTTATATTGCATGTGCAACCATGTATAGATGTTGGCTAAGTGATGATAAAGGGAGAGGTGGAGAGGAAAGAGAGAAGAGGAGAGAGACAGAGTGAGAATTGTACGGCATGACAGTTCGGTGGTTTTGTGGCGGCATTAAGCTTTAGCAGCATAACTAAGGTATAATGTACGACAAGCCAACACCACCAAAGGAATGGTCAGTGGTCACCAAGCCCTGGACAGGGGCTTACAGCAGAGGCAGTCCTTTTCAATAATACCGTGAGGAGGGGTGGCTTACGGTACACCATCCCAAACTAAAGGGGTCAGCAAATAGAAAAGTTTTGAGTCTAGACTTAAAGGTGTTGAGAGTGTCCGCTTGGCAAATGTCTTGTTCCACAAGACAGGCGCACGATAGCAGAATGCTCTTCCTCCTATT
>JAGFZM010000234.1:255301-267881 GCA_017657215.1 Limnothrissa miodon
CCCCCCCCCCCCCCAACCCCCTTTCAAAACCCCCTCTGAACACCCCCCAACCCCCCCCAACAGCCTCCCACCAACCCCCTTAACATACGCACACACACATACAAACACACAATAATTTCTCCCATTCATTCCAATGGAGAAGCGCCCCCCCCCCCCCCCCCACCCCCGGCCCGGGGGGGGGGGGGGGGGGGGGGGGCGCTGTGGCAAGTCCACCTTGCAGTTACTGCCGAGAAAATGCATTCTAGTTATTTATTGTTATTATAATTATTTTTATTTTATTCATATTAGGATGAAGACCCATGTAGCCAACAAATCCAGGTGTGGTTATTATTTTTGTATTTGCACCTTACACATGCTGCTGCGACCCCTGGGACAAATCCTGAATCTGAGTGTTTAAGTATCTAATGATGGCACAAAACATCCTACAGCTGAATGCTGGAAAGACAGAAGAAATATTTTTGGAAGAAAGAAAGTAAAAGACAGAATTACCACCCATTGTAATGCAAAAACTAAAAGCCACTGTTGGGAATCTTGGCTGAGCCATTGGCAGTGACCGTTTTAACAGTCACTCCCCAAGACCATGAAGAAACTGCAGCTAGAATGCGGCAGCGAGGGTGCTTAAAAAACTAAAAGGGCTGAACACATAAAGATGGTGCAGGTTTAGAATCCATTCTCTCCTGTTATTTGGCACCCCTGATGTTCGGAACAGCCACTAGGAGGCAGCATAAGACCTCATACTGCTCTGTCTCATAAAAGCACAGAAGATCATTGGCTGTCATCTACCCTCTCTGGATGAACTGCACAACTCTCGCTGCCTCAGGAGAGTGGAAAACATCATGAAAGACCCCTTGCACCCGGCTCATGATCTCTTCCAACTGCTGCCATCAGGCAAAAGATACATAAGCTTAAAACTCGAACAAACAGATTAAACAACAGTTTCTACCTGGTTGCCATCAGGCCATCAATGCATTCAATTTCCTCTCCCTCCTATGCGCAATAAGGACAATATGCAATATGTTTTCACAATGATGGACTGTGGTCTACCTACCTCATTTTAAAGTACAATTTAAATTTGATATTTTATGTATATAAGCTACCTCCAATTATATTCTCCTTATTTATTTTCCTGTCCAAACTACTTTGAACCAGGAACTGCACTTAATTTCGTTGTACTTTTTACAATGACAATTCTGATAGAGCCCAAAGAAATGTATTTAGGAACAATTTTTAGGAGCAGTTAGCTCTGGTTACTGTTACTGTAAAAATGTCAGTTTATCCGATATTTTACAGTTTATGTAGTAGGTTACAGAGTAGGTTCATTTTGAATCGTGGTTTGTCTACTTGAGGCTATTGAATTAAAGCCAAGGTCCTCATAAAACTCTAAGATACAGGCTTTAGGCCTACCAAGAAAAAAAAGTAAATTTTCAGCAGGTTTTTTTGTTCTTCATCTGATTGAGGAAATAAATTGAGTTCATAATGTCGAATTTGTCATAGAAAATTTAGTTTGAGCTAATACCAACTCCATTACGTGGTTCAACTGCATATAGGCCCATCATGGATGGCCTTTTATTGTGGGCAGTATAAGGTACACCTGTGCACTACTCATGATGTCAGATCAGCATCTTGATGTGGCACACGTGTGAGGTGGGATGGATTATCTCAACAAAGCAGAAGTGCTCACTATCACACATTTAGACTGATTTGTGAACAATGTTTGAGAGAAATGGTAATATTGTGTATCTGGAATTTTAGATCTTTAAGTCCATCTCAAAAAAAATCAGAGCAGAAACAAAGGTGTTGCGTTTATATTTTTGTTGAGTGTACCGAAATCAGCAAAGTTGTTTTTTCTTTCCTTTCTCCAGTTTCATTCTCCCAACAAGGGCACTACTACAGACCCATTTATACTAATTAGCACTAAATAGTCTTTGCTCCTCAAGTTAACATATGTAACTGAGGGAGGAGTGTAGTGCTCGTGCATGTGCACTCAATTCCAGCTTCATTCCGATGTGCAAAGGAAATGTATGTGGGATTCTGTGTTGTTGTTTTTGTGGATACGGAAATTTCCAGCTTTGAGCGTATGCAACATTTGAGTAGTAAGTCAACGCACTCTTAGTACATGATGCCCCAGATCTGAGAAAAAAATTAATATATAAGCAAGGACAAAGACAAGATCTGCTTACAATTTTTCCACGCTTGAATTCGCTGAACCATGACCCTGGAGATTCTTTCGGCCATGAAGAAATTCTAGCCTGTGACAGAGACAAAAACAAATCACATCAAGTTATGAGCTTCACATATGGATACACGACATACCCCTGAGGAAATACTGAATACTTTGTGTGGTAAACTGGAAGAAAGAGAGCAATAGTCAGAATAAGCAATAACAGTATGATATGAAAGTGAAGCTTATGCAGCGCTCTGTCAGCTGTAGTCTATACAAAGAGCATGACCATTTGCCGAAATTAAACTCCATATCCCACAATTCTTTCTCCCTTCTTGTTGCTGTGCTTTCTATTTTACAACAAGGAATGCTTATTTCACAACAAAGCGCAGAGGCATACAGTGTAAAACAAGACAAAAGAAAAAGTGCAACGACAGTCTGAGCAGAAACTCATTAGTGTACATTGCAAACGAAGGACACTGAAATCTTTCTTCTAAACTATGATAGTGTTTTACAGTGTGGGTGGGGAGAGGAAGAAGGAGGGCATTAAGATGGAACAGCTTCTGTAGCGGTTAGAACTTGCCAACTGCCAGAGTTTTAATTTCACCAGCCAATATATCAGAAATTATTAAGTTGATCTCCTCAAGGGCCCCTACATGTCTCCAATTCTAGCACATAAGTGATTCTCAGTAGGCATACACAGATTATAAAACTTGTTCTCGCCGCACTAAGATATCAAAGTTAAAGTAATCATAGCTTGCATTGTGACACCCGTCACATTATTCATAGTGTCCTTACAATTCAGAGTTAACTGTTAATTGTTGGTAGATGCTGATAATAGTGTACTGTATGCATGGTTTGCTGACTGTTATATTACAATATTACTTTATTACGGTACTTCATTATATTATTACTGCTGCCTTTCACAAACCCCTTGGTGTATTTTAGCAGCATCAGCTATTAATATTTAAGAGGCTGATTGTTACAGCGTAGTACACAGCTCCCAACTCAACTTTGAGCATAGATTAACAGCAACATTTTTTCCATTGTTAACGCCAATAACGGTCCACCACTATTTTAAACATTTGCAAAGGAGGAGACTCACTTAAAAAGACCTCCCATAGAAATGTATTGCAGCCGTATGTACTGCACTTACCCCAGTGGACTTCCTGTCAGGGTAGACGCAGGTTTCTCCACCTGCTGTGAAGTTACAAAAGACTTTGAATGAATCGCCAGTGCATCCCATGTTTGGATCAATCCAATATTCTCCTGTATACAGAAAAAAACATCTATTAGATCAGTGTTGTGCCGTGGAACACTAGTGTGCCGTGGGATACTATCTAGTGTGCTTTGGGAAATTATCCCACCCCCCAATTTTTTTTTAAATATTTTATCTGCAAATAATGTGCCATTGTCAAGTGTCTGTGCTGTCTCGGGTATAAAATACTCTTTTTATAACTGCTACAGTTATAAAATACTTCGTTGTGTTTCTTTGATTCCTATTCAAGACATTTGAGACACTTGGGGAGAATGACTTTGTGCTTTTTCAATATAGATTACAGGGTTTAATTTTTTAACAATCTGCTGGTGGTGTGCCTTGTTATTTTTTTTTCAATTGAAAAGCGTACCTTGGCTGAAAAAAGGTTGAAAAACACTTTTTTGGCCCATTTTGCCACGAATTTTCAGTCGTGCGACTATTTTTGGGATCAGCCCGAGTTTTGCCTTCATCGTGTCTTGTGTTGTGCGTCGTGTAGTGTACATGGGGTAACGACAAGCAATTAACACCTCACGACTGCTCCCGATCAGAAATGGCATGGTCGCAAGAAAATCAAACCTGTTGAAATTCTGGTCGCTCGTCGTGAGGGCATCGCACTGTTGAAGCAATGCCACAAGCCGATTTAACGCAATCCATCCCACAGCACATGTGCAAAAACAAAAGTGAAATGAAAAAGTCGGACAGCATGGCAACACCCAGGCGATAGAGGCACAGCTGGTCGAACTGTGGCATGAAGTCATAATCTGCATACATAATTCATAATGTTCTGATTCCAATACTCTCACTGCTTATCTCCAGTTCTCAGACATCTCGCCCATACACGTTGCCTTTTTAATTTTTTAATGAGCGTCTGCACACAGAATAGCACAAATTGGCAAGGCAGCGCGTTTGTTCTTGGTGAGCATTGTCAATCTCCGTGTTCTTCATCTGTTCAGAAGAGCCCCGAGTGTCGTGTATTGGACGTTCAGTGTGAGCAGTCAGGTCGCATCAGAGTGTTCGATCGCATAGTGTGAGAACGTGAATCGTAAACTACGAACTTCTAACCCCTGCGATTCAGTCATACAGTTTGAGCAGGAGCTGAATGACGCGATTGAAAAAATTGCACAGTGTATGCCCAGCTTAAGTCTCGTCCCGACATGCACAGCACACTGCCCATTCAATCTAGCTATCACCAGTTCCCTAGTGTCCCTTCTACATACAGCACATGACACCCCCACATGTCCCACCCCCACATGCACACAATACACTGCATCACCAGTAAACCTTTTTTCCTCCACCACATCCCTTGATGTCTATGCTAGCCCCACCTTCTGTCAACTATTTGCCCCTTCACCCACAAACATGCTGCACATGTAAGACCTGCAAGTTATTAAAGCAGTAGGGTAATATTTAAATGCATTCTGTTTTACATAGCTTTAAACCATGTGTTGCATTGCAATAGTTAATGACTGCTACAGCTACAATATCTAACCAGTAGGTGAAGATATAATGAATACAATGTTAGATTTCAGGTTGTAAACTTTTGAAAGTATGTTTTTGTACTGAAGTGAGCTATGAAAAGAAATGAAACATGTATTTTCTTAACAACATTGTGTGCAAAAGTTACTATCAGAGGTGTAATAATTTGGAGGCACCGCTGGGATCTTCAAGATTCAGTTGTGGACAGTCACTATGCAAAAGGACAGAAAAGGTACCGGTTGAGGGAACATTAGTTTAGTTAGCAAAAGTGTGCTGCTATCGTCATTCCAGTGGGGACTGTCGGCCTGAAGCTGAAGACAATATCGCCAGCACAGGATAAACAATGTCTGAAATAAACAACAGTGACAAGACTCAGCTGTCGTAATTCCAATTCAAGTGAAACTGGCTTGTGACAACCTATTGTTTAAGTTGTTCTGCAATCACAGAGCTTATCTGTCAAGTAGCATCTTTAGTGCAGACTGTCCAACGTGAAGAAGTGAAATCAAACACCAAACCTGCTACCCTTAGAGAGCAGAGGAGTTCAAAGCCAGTGTAGCAAATGTCAGGAGGTCAATGAACAGAAATTCAGCCATTGACGTTGCTGGCTGCGCACAATAAGCCCACTAGTCTGAAGCATAGCTTCACAGACACTAGTGCCCCTAGTCTGAATAAGGCCAGGCACAATCTGATGTCGTCCCGCCTCCTGTGCGGGAGAGTCGCTCTCATCGTGTGCGAGTTCAACGACAGGCCCAGGTACTCCACCTCCTGGGGGGTGTGAACGTGCATATAGGGAGGTTCATTTGGAACCTCAAGGCGTCCAGGTGACGTAGCACCAACGAGATCTGGGATGACAGGAGCTGGGGGGATGAGTCTAATAGCATCCAGTCATCAAAGAGTTCTGTAGTCTCACTCCCTGCCTGCGTAACGGCGCAATTGCCGCGTCTACGCACTTGGTGAAGCACCTGGGGGCTAGAGAGGGAGAGCTGTGTACTTGTAGGCCTTGCCCTCGAAGGCGAAGCGTAGAAAACATCTGTGTCTGGTTGCTGTGCCTATGTGAAAATAGGCATCCTTCAGGTCTCCCCCATTGCCCATGCTCATGGTGATCGTCCTGACGGTGAGGTTGCGACAAGGAAGCCGTTTCAGTCACCTGTTGACAGCCTGCAGATCGAGGATAGGGAAGGATCCATCCATCTTCATACCAGGAAGTAAGTGCTGTAGCAGTCCCTGTCCATATCCAGAGGAGCGACAGGTTGGATTGCCCGTTTCTGTAAGCTCTCTACCAGCTCCCGTCTGAGAATAGGAGCCCGATCTGGGGCCATTAGAGAATGCCTCGTGCCTCTGAAGCAAGGCGGTGAACTGCTGAACTGAAGCTGATAGCCCCTGCTTTTCGTAGATAAGATCCACTTTGAGTCTGTGCAAGAATTCCAGGCTTGTAGCATCAGTTTCCCTTTATGTGGTGGTATCATGGCCATCTGCAGAGAAATACTGCCACCTAGAGGTCTCGTTGAGAGAGGGCAGTTCTCTTGAGAGGCATGCCCACTTGTGTTCCCCCAGGAGGCAAGGTACTATGCCGCTCGTGTCCCGTCCAGAAGAGGGTGACCGTGGGCTGGAAAGTGCTGCTAAGGTGACATCCCGACTCCCAGGCACTATCCGCGCTTCCTCCGTCCAGCTGAACAAACTGCACAGACTCCGGGCCGGGCCATATTGCAGGCGCAGGTGGGCCGAAAGTGGCAGCATCTCCGCACCAGTGGAGAGGCCAAAGAGAGCAGAATTCCACTGGACCACTGGCGCAGGCACGGCCCCATGCGCCTGTGCACATTGTGCAGCTGGCAGTGGTGGTGGCCCTGCGACTGTGCCGCAAGCTTGACTGCGAGAAAAAATATTTTTTGTGTATCCTCCAGCCAGAGCTGGGGCTCATTGGATACGGCGAAGGTGGGGCTAGCATAGGCTGCAAAGCGTTAGGGCTGAACCACCTCTTGAGGGCACAGGGGGACAGGGCTGTCAGAGGAAGCTGGGGCTGCGTGGCAACGAGAGCGAGACTGTGGCCAAACCTGTGAGTGGCCTTGGGGTGGGTGTTGGGCCGTCTGTTGAGGGGGGATGGGAACCGCAGCCTCTGACTGGGCAGCAGTGGATGGGCTGCAGGTGGGCGCAGAAAGCAGCTTGATAGGAGGCATGCGTCGCATCGCTTGATAGAAGGTGTGTGAATGGGCGTGTGATTGGGTGAATGCCATAGCAGGCGGCGCGTGTAGGCGCAGTGGCCTCTGGCTCTCCTGACCGTGCGCATCACTGTGGGATAGCTAGAAACGTAATTTCGATTCCTCTGTATGTCCAGTATATGTAGAGAATTGACAATAAAAGAGACTTATTTCCTCTAGATGGCAGTGCTGAGCGTAAGTAATTTGGCATTAATAAAATATGGCGACGTTTTAAAACAAAAAAGCGTCAATTGAATGTGAGACCTCTAACTCATTGTCGGCATTTTGATGGTGAGTTTCAGAGTTCAGTTTTGCCCATAAAGTAGATAGATGAAGGGTCACTTTCAATAGCCTATTTCAATAGCCTATTTTCGCTCTAACTTCTGTAAAGTCAAATACCTTTTTCGTGAAAATTCTGTTACTTTGGTGACAATTTTGGGTTGTAAACTCAATACTGCCCCCTTTATATTTGGTGGTATTGCTCCGTTTTCATCCATTTCATCCGTAATCATAAGCCCTCCAATTTCGTGTAAAAGTACGGACGAAATCAACGGATAGGACGTGTGAAACACTCCACACGTACCTGTATCCGTTTTTTATATTGAGTATGAATGGGCCTTAAGGGGTATTATAATGCAGCAGCAGTACGTACTGTTCGCTCTGTTACAGTGATTTGGTGTGAAGTTTGTGTAATTTACTACAACGGAAACTCCGAGATCAAGATCAAGTGAAATCGACAATGCTTGGGGAGCAAGGTCGAGGTTTGATGGCTGAAATATGTTCTGAGCTCCGTCTTATGTAGCCTACCGTTCCTAAAATAACAAGAATTCCTTTTGTTCAGAGGCACATAATCTTGATGAAGTGTTAATACTTAAGTCTTAATGCTAATCTTAAATAATATTAAATATTAAAGCATGTGTAAAATTGTAATGTTTAACCTTTTCATTGTGTAAAACCAATGACTGTTTTATGCTAACCAGCTACTTTAGCGTTAGCACATGTAGAAGGCTACATGTATGTTAGCTACAAACTGTTCAGGCGGGCTTTATTCGGGCAGACGTTGACGTTCGGGTTAGCCGCCTCCAGTTATATCTTGGGAAAACAAGCTGGTTGACCTAAAATGTGTGTAGCATAATGCATTATTTTTCAGTATTATTCATTTGAATGTCGAAACGTTTTACTGAAACTGATGTCTGATCTATAACTGCAGGAAACTCATTTTAAAATCCCTCTAACGCTAAAAATATGAAACCTGCTATTAGACCTACAGTAGGATATCTTGGGATAATGAGCTGATTGGCTTGTGTGGTTGACATTCATTGTGTTTACATGAACTTTAGTATCACGGTTATATGCCAAAAAATACAGACGACAATGACAAATGGTGAAATTAAAAATGTTTCTTGATGACGTCTCAAGCTCCATGGAGGACATGGAGGCACTCTAGAGGAAACAGTGGCAGTGATGCAGCAGCAACACTCCCCCAGCACCCAGGAGTTTCAGGGGTAATATGATTTCATGTTATGTTTATTTTTTTCTGTAAGGAAAAGAACATGAACTATAGATTCTGGATAGATATATAGATATTAGATGTTCAGACTGTCAGACTTTTGAGAAACTATTTTTGTTCATCAGGCATGGTGATGCGCACGTCGTGGGCTGGAGGAACTGCCATGGCGAGTTGGATCTATCACAAGCATGACCAATTTCACAGTTAAATAAAATGCAATTTATTTCAGAAGTTAGCCCTTTGCACATGCATGTAGTTCGCGTTAATTGAAATGTTCTCGATATAACCCAGTTGTATACTGCCACGTTGCTGGTTTTATGGTAAATGACCGTGGCTTTAGCCATGAAAAATGATTTAAACAGTAGCCTACATTCTTTTGAAATGCATTGTTTAACGCAGCCCACTTTTCTTGTAGCTATTGAAGCTGCGATCATGAATATCTCAAAGGAGCTGACACCAGCCTAATGTCCGAAGAAGAAAGTCGGGAGGTCAAAGGCGCTTATTGTGCTCACGCCGAAGTGGAGAATGAGTTATTCAGGAAGCTCCAAAAGTACACAGATTTAATAGAATGCTATTGGCCATGTTAAGGACACTGGATGAGGAAAAGGCGAATTGGAGTACATATTGAAACAAAGTCATTCATGCATGTAACTGTACAACCTGTGAAGCTATTGGTCACTCACCCCGTCTACCAATTTACCATTTTTGGACTTCAAGCGGAGGAAGAAGGCAAGTCATATCAAGATTATGAACTGATGCACGGATCAACAGATCAAGAAGCTATATGTCATTGCATCTAGAACCATTCTAAAAACTACAGAAAGAGGTAAAGCATACTATGATTTCAAAGGACAAACTGCTGTTAGGAATATGTCAGAACGCGTGGGGGGTGGGGGGACATTACCACTAAAAGAACCTGTCCCGAACATAGTTCAGAAGCGCAAACAAAAAGGTCGGAGAAGGCAGACAAAAGACACTGCAACAGTAGAGCAATCTGAGGATTTAGAGTCCACTGATAAAGAGGGTTCACAGACACGACCGAAAAACAAACTGAACCAGCTCGACCACTTGTCCAGTCTGACGTGGACAGACAGCCTGTGGTCCAATGCAGAGCCGGAGACTGTGAATTCGACAGAGACTGACGACCACTCAGATAGATCAGATTCACCGGAGCCTGAACCTCAGCTACAACGGTCACAACGAGAATGGCGACCCTGAGAAACTTGTTAAAACTTAATTTAAGTAAGATTAATTTTTGTCATTTGACAACATCCCGTGTTAACTGGTTATCTTGAAAAAGGGGTTTTGGTGTAGCAAGTGAAATAAGCGAATGTTGGGGACAATATGCTATTTCTGTGGGGGAGAAATGTAAGACCTGCAAGTTATTGAAACAGCAGGGTATTATTTAAATGTATTCTGTTTTATGTAGCTTTAAATAATTTGTTCTATTTCAGTAGTTAATAAAGGCTACAGCTTGAAAAGAAATGAAAAATGCCTTTTCTTTACACCATTGTGTACAAAAGGTGTGTAATACAGTATATTTCAGTAGAAACAGGTCCCTTGTTCTACATGACCCCCCCCCCACTACACACACAAACCCATTACAGTACTTTGTTTTGCCTCATTCTATACCCCTATCTCTTTTTTTAATGGACAATAGACAGACAACATCATAATTCCACTACATTTTTTTCATCATTAAAAAAGAAGTATGTGACAGCTATCAGACTACTATCAGGGACTATACACTGATGCTTAAAAACTGTGACATATGGAGTAATCAATTGTAACACTTAATAACGAATTAGACAACACTGCCAGTATGATTAACTTGTATGCCTGGCAAAACACCATCTGTCTGGGATTCACTACTGCCATCCATACAAGATTACTTACAGAATGAGTTTTTTTGGTGGCACAATTTTCTTTGTTTCTGGGTTTAGTATGATGTTTTGGTTTCCAGAAGTCTTCCAGCAAGTAAACAGTCATGCCATTAACGCTTTGATTTTATTAATCTTAAATATCATACCATCAGGATAGTCTGGCTGACTAAGTTGCAAATCTTTACAGGTCCTTGCCGGGTGTTCCTGGCTGCCAAGTGGGAATTTAATGTTTTCGACATTCTGTTTGAGATTCTGAAGAGATTCAAATACATTCTCCAAGCCCTGCCGCTGAAGACCATAGTCCATAACGCCTGCAATGTCTTCATCCCCCTGAACATCAGATGATCTTCTAGTCTTTCCAGGAGACTGTATAGGGAGGGGCTGGATAATATCAGCAGCAGGACCCTTCATTTTGAAAAATGAATGTTATTAATGAAATGTTAATGAGTGTACTTTTTTCAAGCAATAGTCATCATAGATTGTGAAATTGTTCAAAAAACATCTGCATCTGTGATATATGGGAAAAGATGCTTACAGGAGGGCCAGGAGGTCCAATCATGCCTGGTTCCCCCTTCTGACCAACTGGACCCTAAAAGGAAACAGTGATGATATGCCCTTAGAGACAAAGATTGATCCTCATTCGCATTGTTACATTTACTATTAATCATCATTAAATTAGTCAAAATTGCCACTTACATATGATCCTTTGGATCCCTTAGCTCCAGCAGGTCCCTAAACATGTAGACAACCTTCAGTAAAATCTACATTTGAAATGTAAAATTTTGACTACATGACAATCCTTTTTTTAAATAGAAAAACAAAACTAGGGTTGGGTATAAATTGAGTAATTTTCATTACCACACAGTATTAGACCTTATGAAAACAGTAACTGTGGGAAACAAATCTAATATTATTATTATATAGATATAGATATGGTATATATATATATATGTTTTTTTTCTTTTTTTTTTTTTAGTATTAGCAATATGTAATCACTTCACAAGAAAATGAAACTATACTGCATGCTGATTTTGTTAAAACTGCTCAGTATTGGTTAGGTATTCTTAAGATATTAAGATATTATAACATTTCTATTAATATTCCTTTTTCTTAAAAAAAGTTTGAACCAATACAAAAGTTTGAACCAACTTGACACCAACCTAACCTAAAAAGGTTGATGACATTCACCAAGCCCTTGTCTAGTTTGAACGTGTTTTCTGTTACAGCATCTATGAAGATAAATGGCACCATGGTCTCACACAACCAAAACGCCATTTTAATCACTAAGAGACCCCTAACTTAGCTAGTAAAGTCAACAAAGAACCTGTACCGAAAATTACATACTAAGAACTTTTTGCAAGACTAGCTCACTAAGTTCCATTCTGTTCACATTCTGTCCATTCAAGTTGATTAAGTTTTAGCAAGGCACTTTAAAGGGGTTTAATGTTGTTGTATTATTTTATTGGAAAGACTGCTGCTTATGGTTACCCCTGTGCAATGTGTGAATTATGCCTGTTAAAATAAACGGCTGGGGTTTAATTGGCACTAAAATGAAGCACCAGCAGATAGTAGACGTGCTTTTTGGTACCCAACCCTACAAAAAACATTGAAATTTAACAGTACACATCCAAAATGCAGCATGAACTCATAATAAGTCTTGATTAATGTATGTGTAATGTTGTAACAGAGAAAATGAAATTACAGGAATTCCAGGGGGACCAGGAGGGCCAAAAGGACCAGAAGCCCCACCAAGACCCTGTGAAAAATATTAACTGATTAGTTTGTGCACTATGCAAACATGTAAGTTATGCAAAAAAAACAAAAAACACTGTTGTTTCTATGGTACCAGTTCTATTGGTTTTGATGTAAGTACTTACAGGCTCTCCTTTTGCTCCACTTGTCCCTTGTGCTCCAGGGAAACCACGGTCTCCCTTCTCACCATGCTCTCCTGGTGGACCAATCAACCCAATCAGTCCTGGATGACCCTGTGGTTTAAAAATAAATTAAATGCCTTTAGTTTAAAAAGCCATAACATAGAAATTAAATCAATGGCAGTCATTTTTATGTTTATGAAAACTACTTTGACAGCAGATTTTT
>JAGFZM010000235.1:0-13943 GCA_017657215.1 Limnothrissa miodon
TGTGTGTGTAAGAGTGTGAGAGAGTCCTAAAACAGATTGGCCTTCAGGGCGTTGGGCTTCCTCTGGAAGGATGAGAGAACGCCTGCAAATGGCCCCGCCCCCAAGCCTGTACTTAAACCCGCCCCTTCACTTCCCCAGGTCTTCAGAAGGTCTTGACCCTGAGAGGCGGTGTTTAAGCTGTGGGCTGGGCTGAGGGCGGGGTTGAGAGGAGGCCAGCTGGCAGGGGCGGGTTTGAGAGCCTGCGGGGCGCCGGGCGGTCCAGGGCTCGGACTGAGACTGCCCCCTGGAGGAAGCGAGGCGGTACTGTCGGGCGTAGGGCTGCAGGAGGACTCTTTGGACTCGTCATCCTCAGAGGAAGAGCGGGCCTCACCCGAACCAGAACTGCCACTCTTTTTACTACCGGAACCACCGGAGCCACCTGAACCCTTGGAGTTGGCGGCCCGCTCCTGTTTACGAAACTTAGCCCTTCGATTCTGAAACCACACCTGGAAAAGTGCGAGGAAAATATTTTGATTTCTATGATCTGGACGAATGAGAATCTTCACAGACATTGTTGTGAATTAGGCCTACTTATTTCATTGTTAAATAATTGAGACCTTGTAGCTATTTTATGTTGTATGACAAAACTAATCAATACTCTTAATCTAAAGTTTGCATTCATGCAGAGTAAAATTCTAGGCCAGTTGTTTATGGTAGCATTTTCCCCTTTAGATCTTACCTGAACCCGCGCCTCGGTTAGGTCGATTTTCAGCGCTAGTTCCTCGCGCGTGTAGATGTCAGGATAGTGCGTCTCGGCAAACACCCGTTCAAGCTCCTTCAGTTGGGAACTCGTGAAGGTGGTGCGGATTCGCCGTTGCTTGCGCTTCTCGTTTAAACCAGATGGATCCGAGAAGAATTTATACGGCACTGCAGAGAGGAGGGGAGAAGTGTTAGAAAACACATAACCTACTTGCATACTTCATGAATACATATACCCATAGCCTACATAGCCCAATAATCAGTAAAACACTGGCCCAAAACTCACTCAAGTTACAAGTGACGAAATCATCACAATTATGAAAATAAATAAAGGTGCCTTACAATAACATGGAGGGGAGTTCATTGTGCTTTTGATGCCATAGCCTACATTTTATTATTATTATTATTATTATTATTATTATTATTATTATTATCATTATTGTTATTATCATTATTATTATTGGGCTACTACTACTATTATTACATTTTTTGTACTGACCTGATTTAATTTAAAGGTTTAAATCAAGTTTGATTGAAATACCATTTGTGTCCAGAACACGCAAACGGATAACTTCTAACAGAAATAATAATCCCGCAAATTCTTCTGGTAACCTATCAAAGAACATTTTCATAGGCTAGTGTTTTAGTGTAATAAATATGATGTATTATGAACTACTGGTTATTTGTCGTTAAATAGGCCTATTCTAATTGAAGCATTGCTAATTTTCTTTAGAAAAAAAATAATAATTGAGTTTTCTCAACGACCATCCATCATGAAGAATGCCCTTCGACGGGTCACATCACATTAGGAAAACGAAATTAAATAGAAAAAAAAATGCACCGCCACTGTTAATAAAGGTACATTTACATGTATGCATTTTTGATGTGTGGATAGTGATAAATTATGTTTGGATATTCAGCTCACCCAAACATACACTTCCAGTCAGTTGCAACACTTTACCTAGCCTAGAGGAATCGAATGGGTGAATTAATAGTCTAATAATTGGATATAGAGTGACTGGTTTCACCTTAATATTCGATACAATTCCTCTAGAGGCCTATTAATGACACGAAAACAGAGGAGGATTCAGCGGATCCCGGACCTAGATGCGGGATGTACCGTACCTGTGGAGTACGGCGCTGGCTGGTGCTCGCGCAGGGCGCCCAAGGTGCAGCTTGCGGAACTAAGTGGCGGGCAGGTCGGGTTCGGCCCGAAGCTGCTCCTGATGGGGTTGTACTGGAAGCCGTTGGCCTGACTGCACGAGTTGAAGTCCGCGTAGGCCGACGCCTCCATGGCCGCCATACAGGAGTCGTATGTGTTCAGGTAGGAATAATCCATCTTATACATGAGCCCTGCTTCGGTTCGGTCCTGCCGGCAGCAGCAGCCACCAGTCGCGTGGAAAGTTCCGAAGCAAGGAGGATGAGTTAGCGCGTGGCTCAGTGGAGCATCTGTTTCTCGTGCGCTGTCGACTCGGATACCCTGGTGCTCTGCCGGTAATGACAATATTCAGTAGAATCAGCTACACTGACTTGAAGTTTGCAAAAAAACTGCGCTGTGCTCCCGACCCTTGCACGTGCAAGCTGCTCCGGGTAGTCTATATGTGATATGAGTCCCTTTTTTCGTGCACCGATCCGTCTGTTCAGATGCTGTCCTGTCTATCTCTACGCTCACCTCCGTTTGACGGCTCTCTGCTCCGCCCGTGCTGTTCGAGGGCTGTTTATAATAAAGTCGGTAGTGCGCGAGACAATGCCGAGGCGGTGGTCTCTTTGCATGACAATGTCTCTGCGCCTCGAGCTGCGCCTCCCACTCCGCATGCATTACTGATGCCCCTTAACCCTTTCCGAAAGGACCCCTGTGTCCGCACTCTCCGCTGATATTTAGAACATTCTCATATGAAGGGTAGATCTGAAGTTAGTTACAGGTGCGTTACAGGTGTGCGTGAACTCTCATGTTTACTTTCGTGAAGGAGGAGATGCTTATTCAAGAATGAGTGTTTATGTGTGTGTTTAACATTTACATTTACATTTATGCATTTAGCAGACGCTTTTATCCAAAGCGACTTACAAAACGAGGATAACAATTAAGCTACATAGCAGAACCCTTAAGGAGCAAAGTGCTAGGGGATAGTGCTTCAGTTAATTTTAGTGCTAGGATAGAGATTAAGAGAGAGAAAGAGAGCGAGCGAGAGAGAGAGATGTGAATACATGTGCGTTTGCTTACTTTCGTGAAGGACATACTTAGCCAAGAGTATATATATATATGTGTGTGTGTGTGTGTGTCCATCCTATCTCTCTAGCAATCTGATATCTCATCTCATAGCAAATATTTATTTCGTTTGCATCTCCTCATCTGCACCAAACACATAAAAAAAAACACACCTGTAGCTGAGCAGCAACCAAGAGAGGGGGGAGGGGGGCGAGAGACAGATTGAGAGAGATGACAGCTTTGTGTTTAAACCAGCTACAACAGGCCCGCCTGGCACGCGCTACATTAATAGGCCTGCTAAACTAATTAGGAGCGTATGTGATAAAGGAGCCAAGGCTCGAGCCCTCGCGCCCTGCACTCGGCGGAAAAGAAGCCTCATAGCGACTGGGTAGTGCTGGATAGTGCTGGGTATTATAGTCCGCTGGTTATTATAAGCTACTTATTGCTGGGTATTTTCACTGGTTATTCATTGACTGACTCATTCATTCGTTTGATGATAATAATAGCCTAATAATAATAATAATAATAATAACAACAACAACAACAACAACAACAATAATAACAATTATTGTTATTATTATGCGTATTGTTGTTGTTATTATTATTAGGCTATTATTAGGCTATTGTTATAATTTGTATTTTAAATGCCAATTAATTACACATTTTAACGCAAACGTTATTTCTTTGTTTGCTTTATTAAACATATAATTATACCCTACATATAATACACTTCTCCAGAATTAACTTTTCTGAAATTTCCTCATTCCTTTGGGCTCATTCCTTTGAAATTTTCTCAACATTAGGCCTACTGAATTTATCGAAATATTAGGGAATATGGCCTATCTCGAAGGTAAAACTGGACTGATTCTCTGGCTTTGAAAAACAGTGAGTAAGCCTTTTCTTAGTAGGCCTAAGTCAACGCATCAGCATTTGATAAATCAACACTACCATGTTTATTCACATTCGCCACTTGGACTTGCACAGCTGTACCCCACAATAGTGTGATGGGATACAGAGATTTATTTGGGCCCGTGGTATGACAGGGCAATTTGACGATTAGGCTATTTACCACGATGACACTGGTATTACATAAATAATCAAAATTCAATTAAGTTACATTTGTAGGCAACTGGTGGGGCAACTAGCGATACTTCTGTGATATCTACAATTGTGTAAAGGTGTGTGTGAATAGGAACGGTAGGAGCATGTCTTTTGTGCTTTGACTTGAAACGCTGGCTGCTTAAAGCAGTCTGAATTGAATTCTATTCTAATATTCCATTTTAATTCATTCAGTGGTCGCCACACAATCTCATATAAACCAGACTTAAGTTATCGCTGCCAACAGATAGTTCTCTCTCGTTGCGTGTGTGTTAGAGATAGGGTGAGACCAGTGACCGTCTGAATTTGAATAAATTCCTGTCGCGGTTCACGGAGGATCTGTGATGCGCGGATTATGTCTTTTTCGTGGCGCGTGAGATCGATTCCTATAGCATCGCTAGTTAGGCTATGGCACCAGGTTCGTAGCCAGGCCCTCGACCCTTCCCCACCTGATGATTTGTACCATTTCCCAAAAAATTCCCATCAGAATCCCCGTGACATGATGACGGAATGGCCTTGTCAGTAACTGCCCTCATCTCCTGCTCTGTCTTGAGCCAGCTCGTATCTTTAGGGGCGCAAAAAGATGCGCCATTTACCACACGCCATGCGCCTCTTTACAAACAGGATGGCTGACTGCGAACCCCCACACACACACTCTTATAGATAGTCATCCATCTGTACACAATACATACACGCGAGGCGACCCTGGCCACGGACACACACATCAACAAGTGTCCCTTTCAGCCACCGCGCGATGTTGAGTTAGGTTGATCTTTCGGATCCAGTCCATCATGCAGAAAGACGAAGTTGCATATAAAAACACCTCAGTTCGCATCTCGCCTGTCATTTATTGATTATTCTGTCTATTTTCAAATCGGCATTTTACGTATTACATTTTTTCAATTACATAATTCCAAAATACCTTTTTCTTAATATTTGCATGATAACACAGACAATGTTAATTATGTGGATCAAAATGTAAAATGTAGCCTACTTTCTAATCAGTCACCTGCTTTTTTTAGGCTAAATGAAGACTATTGAATCTTTACTAAATCTTTACACCAATTAGCCTAAAATTGATTCATTCGTTCATTTATTTCACCAAGATACAGTTTCTTAAACACAAGAAAACGAATATCCGCAAAAAGCAGCGAGAATTCTGTCTTGTGGTCTCGAAGTGAAGTAAAGAGTCGTAGCACAATTTTGTTTAATTCGTTTAAACATATTTCCCATCCTCTGAGTGGATGTAACACGTAAGAAAACGAAATAAATATTCGCTATGTGATTATTGTATTTTGTGTAATTAATAGCGTACACTGTTTCTCTCCACACACATACACATATACATACACATGCACCTGAGAGAGATAGGATGGGGGGGGGGGGGGTAGACAGAAACAAACCCCAGACTCATGTTCACTTTACGTCCCCACCAAAACCCTCGTGATGGCTCTCTCTCTCTCTTACCCCATCCATCACAGGCACCAGCCACCAGTCGCATCAATCTCCTGTCCCTGCTCCCACCGGCCGCTTTATTAAGACACTGCATGCTCAGGCGATCGGTCATCCTACGTCTGACCACCTTACCGCACAAAGAGCAGAGACCTTGCGAACAGGTCGGAACGACCTCCGGAAACTATCAGTGCCAGCGCACGTGTTAAAGGCAAAGTGTCTGATTATGCCCGAGGGTAGAGGTCCCGGTCAGGATCTAACTGCCTTGGTTCGTGGTCTTTCGTTTTCCTGAGTCCTATCCATGTCTACCCAGATGGTGATCTCTCGCGGCCTACCCTCACGCACCAGGCGGGACAACCCTGTCAATCACAGCTCCAGGAAAACGCCCCCCGCCACGCTCCCCTCCGGGCCGTGTTGACATAGAGCTCGCGGAATGAGAAAAGCGTTTATGAATGTTACTGTTTCCGCTAATGGCCCAATGAATTTCAAAACGCACCGGTTAAAGCCGCGCGCCTTTCACTGGTGGGATTAAGGCTCGTTTCGGGAACAAACACGCAGGGCCGACTGGATTTGAAAGTCTGATGAGGGGCTCGGGTTAGGGCGCGCTCTTTGAAGGGATTAACGGGGGCTCAGCGAGCACTGTTTAACACGAGTGAGGGTCAAGGCTCCTCGAGCGCAGCGCTGGCAACAGTTTAACTTCTGGCAAACTGACCTCTCACCTCGCGTCAGACGGTTCTTGAGACTTCACCGGTGGGAGCGAGACTTTCAGAAGTCTAAATATGTTTCTTTAGCCCCTCTGAGTGTAAATTTAGGCTCAACCGCGTTGCCAGGGACTGCCTGCAAGTGAACAAAACCTTTTCTACCTCGAAGCACGAGACAAAGTGAACTGCCCTGTCATTTGGAGGCCCAGGCTCGCGAATGTTCAACTTTTAGAAGCATTGACTACCAGGCTCGAGCCACGTCCCATCTGTATTCCCAAACAACATAGGAAAAAAATGAAATTAGCTGCTGCTGCGCCGATGCATTTTTATTAATCGTTTAGTCAAAACCCAGTATAATGGAATATAAATAAGCCCACTAAACATTAAAAAACAGCCCTTTTCCAGAGAAAGAGTAACCGTGGTCCCATGAGAGAGAGAGAAAGGAGAGAGAGAGAGAGAGAGGGAGAGAGAGTTTAGACCATTTCCTCTGCCCCTGTGCGCACAGCTGTAGAACCTGAAATGGTCGCGCGGAATAAAAAGAGGAAAAAGAGCAGCTCGCGCAGCTTGGCCAAACACACTAATTAGATCAGTGAGCCTGGCCCCGCGCGCTCTGAAAGCCCGGCCCAACTGGCGGCCCGCTGGAGTTGTGGAAAGTTAATCAAATTAAATTCCCTCTAAACTAATTAGCCGGCAATCTGCCACGCGAGCTGTCCCAGAGCAAGGTTTGAATTAGGGAGAATGGATTTTTTTAGGAGAGGAAAAAAGAGAGGAGGCGCAGACACAGGAGAGGAGGGGAGGGAGAGAGGGACGGATGGATGGATGCGGAGACGGGGTGCGATGGGGTTTGTCTTTCTTCTGCTAATTTTGTGAAAAAGACCGCCCTGTTCACCACACCAGACTGTCACTTAGGATCTGCTTGGCCTCTCGTGCAACTATCTGCTTTCTTGTTAACCGCCCGTGACATGTCACGCGAGTCACACACTCAAGGCGAATAAAAGAACTTTATTTAGAGCTGCATTGGGGAGGGATTCTCTGTAGTGTCGGCTTTGATGGTGATAGACATTATAATAACATCGAATTTATATGTGTACATTTAATATAAGTAAGCTACCAATAATAAAGCGATATTATTATTATTTTCTTGTATTCGGCATAGACATATATAGGTCATATATTTGTTACAGACATATGATCCATCACAGTATTGGACATGTTGAGGACTTCCATAAGTCCCTTAGTTTGTCATAGCCTAAGCACCCGCCTAAGCAAATGGATTTTTTCGTGCACTCACCTTGTTGCAAGTGGGACTATCACAAGCATCTTAAAGAAAACTCCGTGAAGCACGTGGATATGAGATAGGAAGGCCAGAAACTAAATACACCAACACTCCCTTCTCTCAAGGTTCTGTCATGCCATGTCTCTTTAATTTAATTTGTATTTTCACCCTTTCTCTATCCTCCCATCCCTCCCACTTCTTTCTCCTTCCATCCTTCCTTCTCTCTATCATTCCTTTCATTTCATTTCTTCCATCAGCGGGTCTCTATTTAATATACATGGGGTCCAAAACCTTTACACACATACACACAGAATGAAGAAGGCTAAAAGCTGTGCTAATTTTGCCTAATTGATGGCATCAGTCAAGCATGTGTAAGTGTGTTCATCTGTATGAGCTCCTAGTGATCAGGAATGCCCTTAGAGACCGACATTCTTTTCAGTAGCTTACACACACACACACACACACACACACACACATACATTCCTGTGTCATGTACTGACTGCTGAGAGACAAACAAGGCCTGGGAAATTTCTTGAATTTTGATCTGAGACCCGGGAAAAAAGTATGTGAGCCTATAGACACACACACAGTTTAATTTAGTACAGTAGAAAAAGACCTCACAAATGTAGAGGTAAACCAAAATGTCAAAATTAGCAGTAACTAAACAATGCATTTACATTCATGCATTTAGCAGATGCTATCCAAAGTCACTTACAAAGGAGGATAACAATAACCTTCATTAAAATCCAGAATGCAGAGTTAGTCAGTTTCACCATGATATTGATTGTAATATAATGCATTTAAGAGCTAGGAAAGGAAGGCTTAATATTGTTTCTTAAGACCCTGTAAAATGCAGAGCTCAAACACACATTTCTTTCAGACTCCCATGAAAACACAAGCATACCACATACACCACTCACACCCATCCAAATCCCTCTCTCTATCACACATACCATATTCACACAAAACAATGCTGGCACGTTGCAGGTCGGATATGATGAATTTATTGTGGTGTTCACAGGACTCTGTCTAACTTTCCATGTAAAAGTGAAAAAGTATTTTGTCCATGCAGGTAAACACTAAATACAAACAAGTTTACAATAAACAACTTCAGAATAAATACACATAAGACTTGACTCTATGAGGGCTGTGATCATGTTCACATACACACACACACACACACACACACACACACACACACTTGGATGAACACACACATTCTCACATATGTATATGGTTGAAGATACACACAATCATGTGGTAGTATTGTATTACTCAGTCATCCATGAAGGCCAAAACACAGTCTTTCATGACTCATGTACATTAAATACATAAATAATTATACTCATATACGTAAATATCTTTAGAGTCATCCATGAAGGCCAAAACACATAGTCTTTAATATGGCTCCTTTACATTAAAATACATAAATATGTATAGTCATATATGTAACTCTTTAGAGATAGATTTATCTACATCTACATGGCAGCTTTATATGCAGTCTACACACTCTTATTGCAGTTTTATATTTTCTCATGTTCACATGTGGAGATGGGAAGCAGAGAAGGATTGACTTTGACCTGACTCTGATCTGACTCCGATCATGCGTTGCACCATCAGTGGCTAAATGGGAGTATATGACTGATTCAAATGATCTCCCGGACAATAAATAAATATATATATATATATATATATATATGTGTGTGTGTGTGTGTATATATTACTTACTACTCCTACCACACACACACACATACACACACACAAACGAAATGCTGGGTACCAGGTCAGGGCAGAGCTGGTTTCAAAAGCAAGATGGAGGAAACAGAAGCAGTCGGGATCTAATGTGACCACTAGCACCCACCCCCCCACCTCCCAAATCCCATTGCAAGCAGGAATGATAGTCATGGCAACACAAACCTCACCATGGCAACACAGAACTCTAACCTTAGGCTAAAGAGGGCACACTTTAGCCTAAGGACACACCCCCTTCAAGTCAGGACAACCAGAACCTACACACAAACAGAAATGCACACTTAACACGCACACACACACACACACACACACATTCTTACTCACTCTCTCACTATTGAGACTGCGCTGGTGGTGATCTTACATCATAATCTGTACTTATCACAGAATCATCTTTATGTCAGTCTTGCTCTTCTCTCTCTCATCCCTATTTCTCTTGACTTCCTCTCTCAACACATTTGAGAGAACAGGTATCCTAAAAACACTCAGCACTAGACTGCCCCTCTTTCCCCACCCCATTTCTCCCCTGGCTTCTCCACCCTAGCCATTCTTTGGACTTGCCCCAGCCATTGAAAGGTGAGCCTTTGTCATTCTCTCAAGTTATTTCCAGTACCTCGATGGAGGGTTAATCACTAGGCAGGCATTTAGATTTCAGCTAGCAACCAATAACAGAGTATTGAACTATGGTTAACAACTGCATGTGGTTATCTTTAGTGTACAGTAATGGATTGGAATCAATCCAAAGTATTTGGGTACTTTGTTCAAAGAAGGCAGCCTACAGTACTTCACCATCTGCTATTGTAGAAATAGCCATCTTATTGAATCAGGTTTACATTAGGTATGAACAAGCTGATAAAAGGGTCGTGGCGATGGACAATATCATCGACATTCTGATGGAGAGCCACCATTGTGATGCCTGGCCCACCACCCAGTGAGACACACACTAATCCTATAGTCTCTTCTATAGTTCAACTAAAAACTTTGTAGGGAGCTCTGTGAACTTTGCAGACTGCTCTGTAAACTAAATTGAGAATATAGGCTAACCCATGCATTTTCATGAGAAAAGACCACACTTCAGCTAACGTCAAATAATTTTTGTCTGGTTAATAAGCTAGGCCAATTTTTAAAGACAAAGTGCCTTGGTCATGATGTCCTTTAATGTGCAACCTATTGAAAAGACTAGATGAGTAACCCCACCCCCCAAACAGCGATATCATCCTTTACAATGTTTTACTGTAAACATCGTCAACTGCCAAATTAGGGGACATTGCCAAACCCTAGTTGATAATTTGAAATCCAACTTTACAGCCAGTGGTCCATTTGCAACTTCTGGCTTCAGAACCCAGAAAACGGTAGCCTCCACTGGTAGCCTCAATTTCTGTTAATCATAGGATAAGCATGATAGCCTTCACCCCTTTTGTCATATGGCAAACTACAGAGCTAGCATGATACCCTTCCACACTCTTATTATACACCTAACGAGATTACAAATCACAAAACTCAGAGTAGGTATCCATGATTTTTCAAATACACTAGAGCACATTTTGGAATGAAAGTTAAGAAAATTTGACTTTGATTTTGTTGCCTATCGCAATGGAATGTGTAATAACTGCAGGAACTACAGGAGGGGCTTCACCATTCTTATCATATGGCTACAACACTAGCTTGCTTGGCTTCGCCACTCATCATGTGGCCAACAAGAGGACTAGCGTACTAGCACACACCTCAGCAATCGGGCAGTGAATTGCAGAGACTAGCATGCTAGCAAGTGCAGTATCATGGGAACTTGAAGTAATGGCACAGTGGCCAGCAAGACACGCTAACTAGTGGCACACAGTCATGTTGTGTTGGTTTTACAATAATTCAAATATAACATCTTAGTTGTGTTACTAGAGTGGATGGCTGCTGAGGTTGAATTCTGACATCCTTTGGCAAAACAAAACTTCACCTTCAGCTATAAATGCTAGCTGAACCTTGCCAGGTAAGAGGAGGTGAGTTCAATAGCAATGCTAGCAACCAGATCAAAGCAAATCAATCTAATCAAAGCCTCATTTAGTGGATCGCTGTCCATTACATCTTTATTGACTGATTGACTGAAGGATTGATGGTCAAAACATTCTGTGTGTGTGCGTGTGTGTGTGTGTGTGTGTGTGTGTGTGTCAGGGTAATGAAGAAGCAGTAAGTATGTGAGTTTGGATTGGCTAGCACCCCTGAGTTGACTGGATATTAATGAATGTACTGTTACTGGACAAGTGTGAGTGTGCATGTGAGTGATGGTGAGAGAGAGGAAGAACAAGAGAGTGTGTGTCTGAGTGAGTGAGAGAAAGAGCAAGAGTGTGTGTGTGTGTGTGTGAAAGAGCAAGAGAAAGATAAGATGTGTCCGATGTGTGCATGCTTCACAATGTCTGTGTACACAATGGTAGTATGCCTGTGTGTGTGTGTGCGTGCGTGTGTGTGTGTAGGTGTGTTAGTGAGCATAGGCCATCTGTTCTGGGTTAAGAGGGGGTCGTATGTCCAGAGTGCGTGTTGAGCTGTCCTCCCCAACTACCTCCAGTCGTAACATTGGCCCTGGCTCTTCCTGATCCTCCAAACCCATCTCAACAGATAGGCGGAGCGTGCAGCCTTTGGGGAGGAGCTCCTGCTCGTAGGCGGCGGCCAGCTGGTTCACAACACAGCGCTCCACCTGCAGACACAATGCAACGATCACTGTACCACAGACTGATTAAAGATCACATAGTCAAAAACAGGCAGGGCGAGATTGATTATGAGCCTTCCTGGAGCCACAGTCCTAAGATGGGGCGGGGTCACTAATCCTCCACTAATTTATACAGTGCACGGGCAGCTCTAAAAAAGAATTCAGGTGTGCCCCAATTTTATTTCAATGACCCACACTAAATACTACTAATGCTTCCGCTAATCTTCTACATTAATCATTTCATGGACATACAGTTTGGAACATTAACCCCACTTTTCAAATCCTGAACTACCATGAACTACCTTACTCTGCCTATCCACCATGATTGACATTGTATTAGAAGCCCAGACCAAACACAACAATCACAGATCAAGCATTGTGGCATAGCTCCCCTTTGGATTGTCTGTCCTTAATATTCACTTTCCTTCAAAATGTCACGCCATCAAAGAAAGATGCAATGAATTTGTGAAGAAAAAACAGCGATATTACGAGGATCTCAATCCAGTCTTAAAAAAGAACCATTAGTTCACACACTGCTGAAACACTACAGGCCCAGCAGTGTATACAATGTTAAAGCAGCTTTGAAAAGGCCCAATAGTACACTATGGTAAAGACCTAAAGACCTAGTAGTGTACACTATGCAAAAGTTTTAAGTCACAGCAGTGTACACTATGCTAAAGGGCCTTTGAAAAGGTCTAGTAGTAAATTATGCTAAAAGACTAAAAGTCAATTGGTATACTACGCTAAAGAACCAAAAGCCCAGGAGTACACTATACTAAAGAACTAAAGTCACAGTAGTGTATACCATGTGCACATCATAAAGGGCTAAAAGCCCGGTAGTGTACACTATGCTAAAGGAGTTTGGAAAGGAAGCTTTAAGAGAACCTTAGCAGTAGAATTTCAGAGACAGCTATAGACTGATAACACATCACACAACACTCCACCCGCAGACTGACAGATGACAGATCACTCAGATTAAGTCTGTGTGTGTGTGTGTGTGTGTAAGGGTGTATAGTGTACCTCATGTTTGATGGAGCGAGCGCCGTAGTGAACATTGTAGCCTCCTGCCAAGAGGTCCAACACCGGCCGATCCCACATCAGTGTGATGTTGTGCCTCTGCTTCGCCTACACACACACACAAATGCACAATAAGTGTATTACGCGCATGTTTGGCATGTCTGCTTATATGTTAGTGTATATGAGTGTGTGTGTTCATGTGCGCACACACAGACCTGGGCATGTGTGTGTGTATATGTGAGGGTGCGGGTACCTTCTTGGCCCAGAAGTTGAGCTCCTTGCTGACGAGCTGGATGAGCTCAGCGTGGCAGAAAGGCAGGAAGTAAACTATCTCATTGATCCGCCCCAGAAACTCATCCCTACGGAAATGAGCCTGTGCACACACACACAAACACACATACACACACACAACAAGAACACAACACATGAAGGACACAATATGATAATATGATGCCAATCATTACAGATCATAGTGATGTGGGTGTATGCATATTTGTGTGTGTTTAAGTATGTGTGAGTATTGTGTGTGTGTGTGTGTGTGAGTACCTTTAAAATAGGGCGTATAACGTCTTCTTTAAATTGCTTGGAAATGGTGATTTGACTGCTCTTCTGAACCTCTTCTGCAAAAGAGAGAACATAACAGACAGAGTGAGTGTGTGTGTTGTGGTGGTGACAGTGTGTGTGTGTTCTGCACTGGTCTTGGATTGACTGGATTGACTAACCTATTGTTAAAGCCCTGTCAACAATGACGCCAATGGCATTCTCACATGCCGAGTAGATAAATGCAGGAAAAACGTGGCAACATTGTACAAATAGATACATTGTAAAGGGGTTGACTGTACACATGAATATTTATGCTGAATTGCTGGAAGCTGGAGGCTATTAGGCTCTGCTGTTTTACGTTTGGCTGGAGCGTCGTCTAGGCCACATGTGGCCCGCCAATTGAATAGACCCGACGTAGATGCTCTGCCTAGGTATTCTTTGTTGATGACTGTGTGTGTGTGTGTGTGT
>JAGFZM010000236.1:0-12001 GCA_017657215.1 Limnothrissa miodon
AGTTTTCCTGAGGACATCATGTTTGTATTTCATAATCTTTGTCTCTTCACTTCACAAGACAAGAACAATTCAACCATGGCAGAGACAATTCACAAATCATAATTGTAAAAGTTCCACTGCTTAATACTGCGAAATCAGATTTTTTTTTTCTTTTAACATTTAAGTGGTTACAAGGAAACAAAAACCGGATTCAGTCAATCTATCTTGAAGCCTTTACAGAGCACTTTCCCCCAGGACAAGCAGATACCTTGCTGCCGCTGCCAGGTTAATCTAGTCTACACAGTTGTTTCTTCAATCAACAAAGGTGTGGGTGTCTGAAGTCCTGCTAACTCTTACCACAGAGAGAGTGGACGCTCAGACACTAGCGTACACAGCTAGAGTCAGACACACAATAGACCACCCCCTTTATATCTGCCTGATTCAAATTTCAGCTCAGCAAAACCGCTAAGCACTGGAGTGTTGTTGCATTGTCCGAGAGTACAGTGTGTGTATTGTAACTGCGGCTATGCTGATGATAACAGTAAGTATAGACTACTCTTTGTACTGTACCTTTATTAGTATACTTGCTTGACACATCACATAGTAAACACACATTGAGCTGAAGCACACACTAACCCAGTGCAGTTGGCTCAGGGTTGCCTGCAATAGTGGTGGCCTAGGAGCACTTCTAGTCGGGGAATTAACCGCCAACCGTTCGGTTTCAAGCCCGAAGCCTAACCCGCATAGGCCATGGCAACACAAATGGGCTGTGGTAACTCTTAAACTTGGTACAGCATAAAACAACATATTCGGAGACTGAAAATACGTACCTAACAGAAAGCACAGTGTTCCTGAACAACCATGAATCCTAGGGAGCAGCCAACAAAGCGGTGTGGCAAAACAGACTAGATATTCCACAAACTATTTAAAAGAGTTAGAATATGTATACATTGGTTCGAGCATGAGCGTGTGCAGGGGGGGACCATGTGGGCGACACAGATAACACAAGCCAGTCTAGCGCTAATGATGAATTTGACAAAGCTTGACAGTACTGTTTGCATTAAGGTTCATCTTAAGGTTCCTGTATTCTACTCAACTCCATAAAGAACCATGGCTGAACTAAGGCATGTTAGTGTCAATATACTCAACTGCAATGCCCCTTTTGAACACATCTATCCTTTATCACCACTCCAGCAAATTTAAAGCAGTACAGGCATCTGTTGGCCAACTCACCAAAGCCGCAGAGAGGCAATATCAATGTAAACTCAGTATACAAACCTGAGCATAGTCCTTTTCTAAAGCAGCCTTTTTCTGACTGTAAGTCCTGTAAAGAACAAGCAGAGATGTGGGGGTCAATTTGCTATAACCACAGTATGTCCTATGCTGACATCACTGAGAGGATACAGCTATGCATCACCAACTATAGTTCTATTAAGTAAAAAAAAGTAATTTTGAACCACTCATTTTCCAGACTAATTTTGAACCTCTGTGCATACAGTGAAGACAACAAACAGTAGCCTATTGAAAGTGACATCAGACATAAGACCAGATGTTGTTTTTGTTGTCTTTGTGTTTACTTATTGTTAGCTCAGTATATTACAAATTCATACACAACATACAGTTTTATTCTGTTTTAGCAGATATATTTCTTACTTGATTCACCAACTACCTGATTAGATGTACACAAATATCATGCATCTTACATGGCCTCCAGTTTACAAAATATGCCCATAGTAATATTTCATATAAAGTTAGTGCACATCATGATATACTGTAGGCCTATGACCAGCACTACAAAAAGTAGTACAATACAAAATGTGTTCTATGTTATTTAATAACTCATACAACATAAAACGTTTTTGATTTGGTATCCTAAAATGTCCACTTGCAGTGTCCAAGAGGATGCCATAAAGGCCACATGTCCGGAGTTAATGCTGCTTTGTTTACCTGAGGTCTTCCAAAAGGTCACAGTCGGCCTGATGTTTGATATGTAGTCGGCTCATTTGCTCTGAGTGAGTGTGCTTCAGTTCCTGGGTGACTTTCACCTACGGGCCGGTGGTGTTGGGTAGACAGGGACCAATGATATATTAATGGTTAGGTATTTAGCAGATATACTATTTATCTTCAAAGAATATCTTTATATATTCAAAGAGTAGGCCTACTCTTACAGTGGAGGTACACTTTACATTAACGCTCGTTTGGTCTCTCGGACACACGATAAAATGTATGGCTGGTCAGAAACCTCTGAGAAACGTGACGCCTACTGTAACCTACATCACAAATGCCAGCTCACAGATCAAGCTATAAGGGTTTGTGAAAAAAAAGCTTATTTTTAGATAGGCTATTGAACTGCTCTTCTCCGAACTAAAAAGTTTCACGAGAAGAGAGTTGAGGTAGACCGTAGCTCCCTGTAGGCTATTTAATGTAAAATGTATTTGGACAAGCTAGATGTGGGCTAAATAAGTCCGAATAAAATGGCAGATTTTGCAATGTGTGCAATAGTAACCACAAAAACACATTTCTCTTAAAGCTCTGAGGTTTAGATGCCATGCCAATTAGTTGACTTTTCAGACGTTAACTCAATTCTCGATCCCCATTTATCGAAAAAATAAGCCAATAATTAATAAGAATTAGAGTAAAGTAGACTAGGCCAACCTCAACGCTCTACGGTTGAACAAGCAACATTCTCCTGTAAGTTAACTTAGTCTCCTGTTAAGCTTAACGTTAACTGTCTGCCAACCAAGCAACTGTAGTATTTACAAATACCGAACAATGACCAAGACGATTTGGGATGAACTCGGTCCTAGCTTTGTGTGTTTGTAGAAAGTGCTCTTTGCACCCTAACTTTGAAAGAAACGGTACAAAATTTACTACATACATACAAAGACAGCAGGCGCAATCGAAATGTTTGCAACATTGTTGGTTGTTAACGTTACATCCAAGTGGTAACAAGGGAGAGTAGGAAAACTCACCTTTCTTGGTGGAGGTTGCATTTTTTAAACGTTTGCTTATCGATGTTATCTCGTAAACAACAACAAAAAAACTCCAGAGATATTTGCAGTTCTGAATAGTCCCAACTTTGTCTCACAAAACGGACACACGTTTGTGAAAATACAGATCAGGCGGCCATGACGATCTGTGCACAGACGCCTTAGTTTAGACGCTGAGAACTGCAGCCTGGGGGGAACATAATAGCAAACTTTGCAATGGAAATTGAGCGGGGTTTCCGGTAGAGGGGTACGTCCGCAGCGGAGGACTGAGAAATTACGCTGGACTCCATAGGAGCCATTAGAAAGGAATCAAACGGAAGAGAGCACTGCCCTCTCGCGCCAACCGTACCGTTACTTAGTTAGGCTACTTTGTACTTTCTCGATAATTCAAAATACAGCAAGCTATGTTAAATAGGCCTATGCTTAGGCCTACTTTCCCATCTGCAATACAGGCCTGTATTAATGGGCACAGGCTATGTCTTCTCATTATTAGGCCTATGTTTTTTTATTCACAAGTAAAATCCTGATTGTTTGTATTTCATATGTAGGTTATTAAATAAATGAATGACTCAATGAATTGTATGATGAGCAAGTGGTGAAATATAGTTATAGCATGTTATTGAAAACACGTGACAGGCCCTCATTTTGATGATTTGATGATCTGTTGGATTTACATTTTATAATGTAAAGGGTAGGCCTTTTACAGAGTGTAGGCTAGTCCACAGCATAGAAATTTAGAAGCAGGATTATTCAACATGCATTTCTAGTTGTGCAATTATGTCTTGTCAGACGGTTATCAAATAGTTCAGTGGGCCAGTTGAGGTCATCTTTGACCCCAAAAGAATGTGTGCCATCCTTAAATAGCTTTTGTAACTAATAATATCACATGTGAGTTAACTTAACATCCATGGGCTAAAAATAGTATTGTTCCCCACGCATGACCCATTGAAATGATCACAACCTCTGCCCCAAGGTTAAATTTACTTTGGGATTAAGATGTTTCTGCATGTATGTATGCGATCATACTCATATGTTTATTTATGAATGCATGGATGCATAAATGTTGGCATTCATCTGTACGCATTTACTAAACCAAACAGCAGTGTGATGCGTGATGAATGAATTGGATGGGCAGAACATTCCAGTGTGTGTACAGTCCTCTAATCCAGGATAATCTGTCAGGTTACATCCCACCGTCCTCCCTCTCTGTCGTTCTATTAGGGGATTAAAGACATCATCTGACCTGGTGGCGAATGACTGGCACACAGCCACCCACTCTGCTCTGTAGAACTTTCTGAGTTCCCTCCCACTGCAGGTGGCCAATATTAAGGCCACTGTTGCCATCGGCACAAACAGAAACGTTCCACAGACGCGCACAGAAACATTTCTCACAGAACACAGGATACCACCCTGAGGAGATATTCATTTACTACATCACTGCCACAGTGCTAGATTTGGACCAAAACCATGGCACTCATGAGATCTGGATGGCTGTGGAGGAAAAGTAAGTTTCAGATTCATCAAAATGTTAGTCAAAAATACCAGAGAATAGTATTAAATAGTATTGGCCCAATTACTAGGGCCCTGAGATTATCTTCGAATAACATACCTAGAGGACAATGCACATACGCACACCCCAGGGAAACAGACTAGAATATTAACTTAATGTGAACTTGACTAATCTACTTCTCTTTCATGTTAGTGTAAATAGTCAAATTTGGCATTTTAATAGTGATCATATGAATATAATGCAACTGATATGTAAATGTAAGATGATACCTTCCGTAAGGTGTACATGCCATTTAGATGACACAGATTTGACACAGAATTTCACCAATAACAATGGCGGTTTTGCTGATACGGCACCATGTGTTACTATTTCATAAGCTGTGTAATTATAGGGTCTGAAATTGATAAAGTGTGATTCAGATGACCTACCTTATTGGGGAAGTGGTGAAAATAACAAATGTGCTTGTGGTTAAACAGGTTATGAAACTGTTGTCTTATGTCTTATTATGGCAGGAGACTAATCAGATTAGCTGTCTCTATGTTAGACTGACCCAATGGAGAGGAGAGAGTGGGTTTATATCCAGCATTTTATACAAACATTTAACAATCTTTGAGGGTTGGGAGGCAGACAATCATTTTATTCTGGCAGAGATTTACTGTTTTTTTTTTTTCTGGAAATGATTATCGTCCTTTAAAGACAATTTAATTAGATCCGTTTTCAGTTAACCAGCCAGTTTAGTATTTACAGTGACATAAGCTTTCCATTTAGGATTAGTAGGCCTAACACAACATAAAAAGCTTAAAGATTGTAGATGTTGTGAGAGAGTCCTCACTCTATGAACTCAGTGCTTTGACCTCTTAATCACAGAATTAGAGGTGGGCAATCTTGTCTCTTGTTTCCATTGTACACTCTTACTAAGTTTGGATTAGAGGTCCATGTTCTCCCGAAACAACCACCAGATGTCACGAAGTTCCTATTTTACTGAGTATAGCTTTGTTTTGTTTGTTTCTTTTTATTTGCGATGATGATGATGGATTCCTGCTATAAAGCTTGTATCATCCTCCTACAGGCTCCATGCTGAAGCGCTGGAAGCTGAACTGGTGTGACCTGTGGATCGACGGCGGTCTAGTCTTCTACAAGTCAGACAACCGGAGGGATTATGAGACGCGAGTGAGCCTGAAGAATTCATGCATAAATGTCAAGTCTGGGCTGGAGTGTGCAGGTGCGTTTAAGTCCTCTGCTTTTCCATCCCCAGCAGCACTCATAACTGCTTTAGAGTCACCATTTTAATCTTTTTCAATTCAATTCAGTTTTTTGTCCTAAGAGCCATTAATAAGATCAGATAAAATCAGATAGGTGACTGTGATGAGTAAGATCTCCCTCATAAAAGCGATGCAATCTAGAATCCATGAGAAGAACAGCTACCCATGGCCTCCCTGGCAGATAAGGCGTGCCAGAGAGAGAGAGAGAGAGAGAGAGAAAAGAGGGAGAGAAAGAGAATGCTATGTTCTTTCTCAAAGAATACTGGTGATGCCTGGTTAAGAATCATCCAGGTCTACTGTTGTTGAGGTCAAAGGTCACCAAAGTTGACCTCAGTGTTTCTACTCTTACAGGTGTACTTCCACCAGACAGCCATCCAAGGGAAAATCTGCTGGTAGTGAGCATGAGTGACGGCTCAGACGTCATCCTGTGTGCCAACAGTGAAGACGAAGCACTGTAAGTCAAATCTTTTGACAAGCCGCTACAATAAATATTTGGGAAAAATGTCAGAACAATAATTTAATTTTTTGAACATTTTTTTTCTGTCAATTTCGCAGGGCCTGGAAGCTTACAATCATGGAGGCTAAGAGAAGTCCGGTGAGTCTAAATCACAGACAGATTGCTCACAATATCAGATAAATCACAATATCAGATCGTATTTGCAAAGAATCAGAATTAGGTTTAATTTATTTTTGTTGTATTTTTGAAAGTACAGTGACAGTATGTCCTTGTCATTCTGTCTGTTATATCCATGTAAGGAACTAATGTAAAATGAAATGTGTATTATCAGAATTTCATATTAATCTATTTGTGAATTTGTTGTCATCCAGATATCTGTATACTCTGTAAACATTGTTGTAAAAAGATTGAAAAAGATTGCTGTACTCTAACTTGTGTAGCAAAGACAGTACCTGGATATGGATATCATTTATGACAAAGAGGTTCTTCATTGTTTCTTCAGGTATTTATGTATGACCCCTATGATGAGGGCTGCAGAGGCTATCGCAGGGTTGCAGTGGACGGCCACAATAATGTATATGTTGCACCAGATGGTAAATATCAGTTTCATTCATGTACCAATTTATTAAAATTCACGTTTTACTATGAGCTGACATTTTATGATTAGAGACTCCAACCTCCTTGTCTCTCTCTCTCTCTCTGCCTCAGGAGCCCAGCATGTGTACATCCACCACGAGCCGTATGATGATGGCATAAGTGAGACGGTGGCCCTAGGGTTGTTGGCGGGCATGGCTGCAGGCGCCGCCATGCGATCGTTCCTGTGGATGCCCTTCTTTTTCTGCTAGAGGAGCCTACTATGGGACCACAGATTCCAGCATCATACTGATAGACATACCCTGTGCTGCTTACAGGGAAACTCTGTTTTAGAACATCCAAAGAAATGCACAATGCACCTCCACCATGGAGTTGTTAGATATAATTCAGCATAGTAAATAACCACCACCATAGATATTCATCATAGTGCTCTAAGCAGTGAATCTATGGATGCTCTGAACATGGGCCTGCACTCTCTGCAGTTTTGGTTCCAACTGTGTGGGAAGATCTGGCCTATTTTTGACCAGTATTGGTTTCCTAGAGCAGCTGTTTCTATGTATGCCTTGCCTTGACTATACTAGACTCTTAGCCAGGAAAGAAAGTCATCTGGCAAACATTTGCACAAAATGTTGAATGCTTGCACAAGTTTTAGAACAGTGAAATTTGAAAAAGCACAATTGCAAAACTTTGATGGTAAAGTATATTACCTACACCATAGAAGGTCCATAGTCTACCTTTGTTAATGGTCAATTCACAAGTAACCACTGTACATTATGTATATACATGCATCAGGAACACAGACATGAGGACAGCTTATTGAAGACTATTTGCAAAAGAATACCAACCTCAATATGTGCTTATTTGCCAGCCTTGTGATCCTGTATTTTTTTGGAAAATCGTTTTGTTTTATATAATGAAATGTTCATATTTGCATTATGTTAATGTAAACAAAGTTTGCTAGCAACCGCATGAGGTTTTTGGATATCTACAAAAATCACTGACTGCAAATCTAAACCATTTCATTAGTCTACATGTAGGTACAAACCTAATATGGTAGTAGGCTACTACAGACCTCTGGTTCAGTCAATTTTCATTTTATAAATCATGTAATAAAATTGTTCATTTGAATTTTGGAATTTTTATCATTTTTAAAAGCATGGGTCAAGATATACTTTTTAAAGCTGCCCCTAGAGGGAGACAGTGTACATCTTCTGTTTCCTTTGCTTCAGAATCAAAATGAGTTTAATTGTACTTGAGCATAACATCATACACAATGAACCTTCTGTCGAGTAGGTTTCTCAATACATGTAACATTTGGTAGTAGCATCTATTTAATAGACAAATAAAGTTTAATTGAGAAATCACATTATCTTAATTGGACTCTCCCAAAACTCTAGTTCCTGCTCAACAGTACATTCTTTCAAAATAAAAGTCTTCATCTGGCAACACCATGAGTGTCAAGAGTGTTTGTGTCCTTGGCCCTATTGCTCTTGGGTGCTCCTGGTTAATGTTGTTAGACATTTCCATTGTAAGTTGTGCTGTATAAATATATATTGCATTAAAAATGGTCGAGAGTTACTAAATACAGATCTTTATTAGGGCTGTCAATAAGACACACATGATATCTAGCAGTGCAAATGATGGGCTTTTGTGCACAGCATCACACAACAGCACACAGCAGTGACCATTAAAATCCTCCCAAACAGAAATCATGCGACATACAAAGGAGCACAACAGTGACTGAGAATCACAGGCCAAGTTTTCCTCCCGAAGATATGACAACAAAATGAAAGAGAAATGACCGCATTGCACTGTATTATCCCCAGTCTAAATGACAAATTTGACTGCTCTTGGGATCTTATGGGTGGCATGTAATTCAGCATTGCCAATGATTTCACTTTGGGGCAGAACAGAACAGGTTTTTCTTTTATATTAAAAAAAAGAAAAGAAATAAATCAGTTGCTAGCATTAAAAAGCATGACATGATCCAGTACAAATAAATATAACATAACATGATTGACTTAACAAACATGTTAAATAATTTTCATTTTTTTAAAAGAAAACCATATGTACTCTATCTAAATTATGGATATAACATAAAAATCAAACTTTACAATGCATTGCTAAGAATTGAACCAAACCAGTGGAAGCCCTACAAAATGGAACACGTAGAAGGCAAGGCTGCATATTATCTGATATAAGTAAAGATGTGATACTTCCCTCAATATACAAAAGAAGCCCTATTAACATCTACTGTGTTTTTTTTAAGTAAACATTTTATTCATCTACACTCTTATAAGGTAACCTATAGATTATTTAATCTGGAACAAGGTGTGAAAAGTCTCAATTGAGAAAAGAAAGAAACTGGAAAAAAGAAAAACACGGTGAGGTAAAAGTAAAAACTGAGAGAAGAAAATTCTGGGATGTGTTCTGACCAGGAAGTACTGGGAGCACTCCTATTGCCATAGCAATCTGGCAAACCAATTCAGGACCTCATAGGCCACACAGTGGCTTACACTATGAGAATCAACTTTGCACATCAAAAGCCTCTTTTGTAAACATTTTGTCTTTACTGTTAACGGCTTAGTCTACCAACCTAGCAACCCAAAGCGGGTGTTTTTCAACATGCTGAGCTATACACTGTATACATCCTTTGACTGGGGCAGAACGGTTACTGTATTTGACAAGGTCATTGTTTGGGACTCTTCACCAGTGAAGAAAGTGACATCATTTCTGATAAACTGAACAAAACATTTGCAGACAAAGATACACCCTGAGGATACCCACCAGGCCCACATGGTGTACTGCTGCATATGGAAGATCCATATGGCAGGTGTATGCAAGGTATATTGAATGCAATGGCGGTTTAGTGGCAACACTACACCGCCTTACAATGGACAATTGCGGAGAACAAAGGTACAGAAAAATCTGGCATGAAACAACCCATATTGCTGCTCCTCAAACTCATTAAGTGCAGTTGTTAGAACAAGTTACCGAAGAGTAACATTTCTGCTAACGCTAATGAGGGCAATGAAACTAGAGTTTGCCTTACATTTAGCCTTAGCTGCTTGTTTGTTTATCTTTTTTGTACCAGATGTTTTTTTATTTCTCCTTACAGTCAGCAGTCAGTGAGTTTGAAAAACTGATATGGGTTTCTCTCCGCTGGACCTTTCCTGAATGGAGTGTGTCACACTTACAGAAAAGGGTAGTGAACAGGTTATGACGGCAACAGTCAATGGGCCAACGCTCCTTAAGCTCTGTAGCTCTGAACAGCATCATAGTTGGGCATCCATTTTCATAATTAAACCTGTTACAATGCTTAAACATGTTTATGCCATACAATAACCAAAAAAAAAAAAATCAATGACAATTTCTTCTCCAAACCCCAAAGTTAAATGGACAATATAACAAAAGAAGAAAAAAAAGGACATACACACAACATGAAACTAAGAAAAAGAGAGGAGATTAAAAAGGAAAAAGCAACACCATTCACATCCATATTGTGCTTGTTAAGCTTAAGGTCTTCTCAGTGAATCAGCAAAAAACCATGACGACAGTGACAATGGACAGGTAGTGTTCTTTCTTTTTTTGACACTGCAGCTGGGGGGTGCATGATGAAAAGCCTTAGTAAAGCAGCAATGCTGAACCCAACGACAAAAGACAAGCAGAGGGGGAGGGGGGGAAGAGAAAATGATGAAATGAGTATATGAATGAGAGATGCATAAAGTATGTGAGTGAGAGAGATAGAGAGGGAGGGTGGGGTAAAGGTGGCGATGGTGCAAGGCTTAACATGAGCAACCACTTTCACTGATGGGCTGCTCTGGGGAATCTGCTGGCAGCTTAATATCGATCACTGAGAAACAGCAGTCAAGGACATACACTAATTGTCTCAGCTGCATGTGTATACACACACACACACACACACACACACACACACACATACTTTAGCACCCTCTTCAACACAACACACACATTTACCCTCTCAGTTATACTCAGACAGGCACACACACAAGTTCACACACAAACTTACCTAAGGTTATACACAAACAATCTCTCTCTACCTATGGTTATACCACACACACACACACACACACACACTCTCTTTCAGAGGAAGGATACTGTCTTCTCTGCTCTTGTCCTGGTTGCTTTCCATACCAGGCAGTGCAGCAGCCACACGTCTGAAAAGCTGAAGGTGAAACAGATCACGTCAGTGCCAAAAAAACACCCAAATTAGATTCATGACACACACACACACACACAGACACACACACACACACAGCTTTAAGATCAGCGAAGTCACACTAACACACCCAGCGTGCAAAGCCCAGCTCCCATTTCCTCTCACTCCCTCTGAATTTACTTACCAAAAGTAAAACCATCTGACCTGAAACCTGCCAACTGAAGATCAATACCTTTCTGTGCTGTGCAGCTTTCAACTTTCTTTTGCAAACAATTCCATTGGTTAAGGCACAGTGTGTGTGTGTGTGTGTGTGTGTGTGTGTGTGTGTGTGTGTGGTAGTGCTAACTAAACCAACTGGAATTAGTAAATACCTACTCCCCCAGTAGACCCCTCGTGATCTACAAAAGATGCAGTCAGGAATGATGAAACAGGGTAAACCGAAGGGGTTGTTTTTTTTAAACCCGATTAAATTCTCCTGATTCAGCAGATAAAGGGCCCGTTTCCCTGTTTGACAAACCGGCATAGAAAGCCAAGTCAAACTCACATTGCTGATGGTCTCATCTAGCTTCAACAAGATAGCTAGATAACTTATTTTAGTTCCCCTTTTCAATTGTACCTGACAGTATTAAGATGGTATTATTCAAAATGCAAAGCATGCAAAACCCTCCCTCAAAAATCTCTTCCCGTCTGCTTATGAGAATATACTGACAATTGTGTTCAAACAAAAACCCAAGCGTAAGAGGAGCTGGACAGACGGAAGCAAAAGGCAGGTCAACATTTAGTAGCATGGTTTAGATTCAAAAAAGCAGTTATAAATCAATAGTGACCGTATTAACCCCTCAAATACTGTATATATTCAAATGATTAATGGCCTCGTCATGAATCCGTTATTAGAAGTGTGATGACATAAGCATATTTCCTGGATACCATGCACATCTGTGGACTGCCATAGTAAACAATAGATAAACACAAGATTAAATCTCTATTTCATTTAAGACTAATAGTGCTCCCTTTGCCTTAGCAACACTT
>JAGFZM010000236.1:17001-48810 GCA_017657215.1 Limnothrissa miodon
ACAACAAAAGAATTATTATCGCTCAGTTATTATTTTATTCTCTTTCACAAAAGTCCATAAATGCCAATAAACGCTCCTCCAGCATTGCATTTAATTCAATTAAGGTTCTGGGCCTCATACCCAGTCAAGGTCTATTTTGTTTTTGTATTACTTCTTATATTTGCATATGGGTGTTTGTATAAGGCCAGGCATTTCATTTCTGCCGTTTCTTATTTTCTTCTAAGCATTTTGCCTCTTGAATGGCAATATTGCCTGAGAGTGTGCAAGTCAAGTTTTACCTGGTTTGATTCTATGACTAAATCTTCAAATCTAACCCCAGAGAGAACCAGATGAGGTCCAATCAGCAACACCCTATTCCTCTTTCAGCACAAAAGGATTGTTTACATAGTTAGTTATGATTATTTAGACACATTGTTAGTTATGACTAAAGCTTGGTTGTATTTCGGTACAATGAGATGAATGTCCCTGCTAGGCATCTTTTGCACGGATACATGACAGTGGAGTCAGGCCTACAGTAGCTGAGACAAAGTCATACCCTGCATGGAATTAACAAGAGATTCATCCTGATTCCAATACACTCACAGGATGTTTTCCCCATTTATTAGAAGAAATTCTCACAGCGTCTTTCAAACAGGATGATAACATATGCTAGGCAGCATCATGGCGTCATGACATTCACCTTACTTAAATCCAACACTGTGAAAAACAAATAAAGGGTCCACTACTTACTGTTCTATCTTCAAGATACATGGTTTTCGATAAAAAGTCAATTCCTATTGTGGCCTGCGAACAGCAACAGGATGGAAGAGAAATGTCAGTGACACAAGTCATAAATAAACAGAACCATATACTGCCTATTCATTCTATAATTACTAGATTATAAATATATGCTGAAGTCAACTTGAAATTATAATCCCCACCTTAAAGGATAATGAAGCCTAGTTGTAAGAAGTCATCTTACCTGGTAGGTGTTATCAAAGCTGTCATACATGAACCTTGTGATCAACGAAGTCTTTCCCACTGAAAGAAAAAAAAAAGAAAAAGACTATGAATATAGTGCTAATAATATCACAGTCACTGGATTAACCTGGATACTTACATAGACAACTACCCTATCCTGACTGACCAGAGAACATCAGCGTATAGTTTTGCAATGACCCAACAGACTAGCATCCTGGGGGCGGTATTACTGCTAGTCTTTCAAACTGCCTCTGCACACATTAGGATAATGTCAGCCTACTACCAATTAGAAAGACAAGTGATTCGAGCACCTTTTTCTGATAAACTTTCAAAGAAAAGGCCTAAGTCTAATGCTTTTAAAGTTCATGCTAAATCCATATGAATACAGAGCGCTGTGATTGGCCCCATCAAGGCTTGGTAGGACCAGTGGTACAGTGCTACTGAGGCCCCAATGGCGCGTGGCTAGATGTGTCTGCTGAGCAAAACTATGTGCTAGCGCTAGGGTGTATGCCATGGGCGCTGGGAAGTTTATATTGTTTTAATTGGATTCAAACCAGTCACTTCTACCCTAGTGAATATGCAGATGTAGCACTGTCCTGTGGCCTGCTAACCGTAACAGCTGAGCTGCGCAGCTAAGCTTTGATGTGATCCAGAGCAGAGTGGTCTTTAAATACCAGAGCAGCTGCATCAATACACTGTGAACATATCAAGAGCATCATGGTTATCCTGTGTCACTGTGGTTCTGTGCATATCTTTCAAGCTAACCACACAGCACTAACCTCGCCATCAATGCAGGGAACAGAGGTCTTTAAAAGGCCAATAGGGCTCTATTACTGGGCTAAAGCTGCCCACAGCAACAAACACACTCATAGAATGCCTTTCACGGAGGCCAATGATGGAGCAACTCTGCACAAATGAACTACCACGGCTAGACAAAGGTTAATTTGCTTACACAAAAAAGTGATGTCATATTAACATCAATGCATGTTACTTTAAAACCCGTTTGATGTCTTGCTGCATAAGCCGGTTTTAGTTCTGCTTTTAATTGAATTCAGCAACACATCCTTATTAGGAAGCTACCCCAGCTGAATGTAAACCCTTTCCTAATCAGGTGGACCTTTAAAATTAAGTCCAGTTGCCTCCAGCTCAGCACTTTTGAAAAGTGGCATCACTCATCTGTCCAAAAGAACACAGCAGGTGAATGAATCGTAATTCTGTTTTAACCAGGCAAGGTAGAGAGCTGTACAATCTGGAAGAACTCACAGTTTTGGTCTAAAAAAAAGAAAATATCAACAATAATTTAGCTAATGCTAAAAAGCACTGCACTGCCGCAGCATTCCGCTAGTTTATTTAAAAATACATTTCTTTAGTCTCATATACTGTACATGTATATCAAAACAATAATGAGTAAGAGACAAACAACGGAGGACATTGAGAATTTGCTTTTCTGATGTGAAATAGTTTGTGGGTTTAGCACCTAGCCTAGCACCTCTATGACTGCTGGTGGCTAGATCCAGAAGCAGCTGATGGGAAACACAATCTGACAGGTCTGGGGTCACGACCCAGCCGCCACCCTTCCACCCCACAGAGGAACGCAGGGAGGCCCTTTCTGCTCGCTCCAACCAGTCAGCTGGGATGGGAAGGGGTGCAGCAGCTATTGGTTCAAAGTACTGAGACACTCCCCTCCTTGAACCCCCCCCCCAACTAAACACAACCCAAAGGGGTAAGCGACAGCTGCTTCCAGGACTGCCACGTTGAAGGGGAGGGAAGGGGAGGGGAGGAGGGCAGGAAGAAGAGAAGAGGAAAGAGAAAGAGCGAGAGAGAGAGAGAGAGAGCTCTGTGTACTGGTTTGTGTTTCTCGCTGCTTCCACTTTTATTCTGCTTTGTCACTGCTGTGTGTGGTCAAGAGGCCCTTGCCTGTAATTGAAGCAAACCATTCACAAGCATGGCACAGCTGTTGCAACTAGGGGCTACTGAAGGAAGAGCAGGGGCTGCTGGGTCGAACCAGAGGCTGCCGGGGCAAGAGCAGGGGCTGCTGGGTAAAACAGGGGCTTCTGGAGGAAGAGCATCTTGATTTGTATGGTGCTTAGTTTTGCTAGTTTGCTTGGGGAATGGAGAACTTTGGGGGTGCTCTTGAAAGCAGAGCCAATCTATTTATAAATCCATTATTCCATAGAGAGCATGGTTGTCATGTAGGCCTACAGAGTTAAGACCAACTTTACAGAAGGGTAATCTGGGGGGACAAAAGGACCCACAAAGCTTTATCTGCCAGAGGCAAGAAGCTGCACTTACATGATAAGATAAAATATATATATATATGACAATATGCCCCCCCACTTCCCCTGCCCGTCCCACAAGAGTGGAAAAAACACTCGTCATTCTTGGAGTCTGAATGCATGCACCTGCAGCTAATTTTATCCACAACATACCTTCATGTGTCCCCTTGCTCAGAGGAAGATCAAATAGGCTACGTTCACACTCGGTTTACAAAACTAGACCTTAGAGACAGGCAAGCCGCATGTAAATGTTTGAAAAGCCAACGGCTCTAAAATATTTAGCTGCTGTTTGGATTAAAAAAAATACAGAGGTTTCTGACTAGGGTTTTTTTTATTGTAGGCAAGTCTAGATCTTAAAAACTATTCTGCAGTATTTTCTGTAGGGCCGAGGTGTAAACACATGAATAATTTCAATGATATCCAGTACAGTCAAGGTAGACACCTTGCACAATCCTCAAGGATCAAGTTAGGGCTCTAAAATAGTTTACATCATCATCACATGACAGTATGACAACTGGACAGGTATCAGGTAAATGTCCCATAGTTCAGCTGATACTGTGGACTTCCACCTGCATTCCAGCTTTCACCCTGGTGGTGAGAACTACTCTCCCTTTGAGTCTCATGGTCATTTGAACTTCTGGCCGTGGTAAGAAATCACGGATGAATAACTTGGATGGACACACACACACACACACACACACACACACACACACACACGGGAACAGCTGTCCCATAATTATACACTACTGCTTCCAGGGGTCCAGGTGCAACAGTAAAGTGGAATTTCAATTATAGTTTTCCAGACAAAAACAAGACAAAAAGAAAAACTACACCATTAATCGTAGTCATAGTACTACCTGTAGCTAGATGACATTGGGCCTTGAAAGTCACAATCTCTAGCGGTCACTATGTCCAGAAACAAAGTGAGATTCTTGTGTGGAAATAGTAGGTCTACAGATACTGTAGATCTCATTAAATGAAACAGAGCACTCACATAGCATACAAGTAGTACAGCACTAACCTCAACCTTATTAGTATTATTCAAAACCAGGTGGGGAAGACTGGGGGGACGATAATGATCTATCTGAGCGTGACTACACATCTTCCCAACCTCACCAGCAAATTACAGCAGAGGTTTGTATAGACATAAAATGCACAAACACCATTTGTGCAAAAATGAATGACACATTTTCAAATCACAGGAGCTGGAAAATCCTAAACATTTTGAAAAGGCTAAATGAATGATATGGGACACATTTTTATTTGAGTTCATTCTCTGGGAGAAATATCAGACAGAATCATCAGACAGAATCCAACACCTTATTATACACATACACTACTTATGAAGCTAAGCTGACATAAGGACAGAAGCAGACGGGGAAGGAATGCCAATGTGTGCCAACAGACTGTGCTCCATCTCTGTGGCAACTGCTAAATCAACTTGGGGAGAGCTTGAAAATCTGTGCTAGGGTTAGGGTGTTCATCTAGTTTGGGCGAGATCTAACCTGATGTAAGCAGTGTGTAGTGTGCTGTGACACCCCAACAGAACATTCAATTTAGTTATACCCAAAACAGTAAGGCAGAAACTGACGCATATTCTTTGACCAGCAGGTAAAAGGCAAAGTTACCCCTCTCAAGTTCAGAACAAGTCTAACAATTTACCAGTATAAAAAGTAAGATAGGAAAACAGAACTACAGAAATATAATGCCTTCCCGACATAGAGAAGCATTTTTGATTCACAAATTCACATACACACTCTTTAATTGTAGCTTTTTGAAAGGAGGATGCTAGTGTATTTAATCATTTTTTTAATAAATCCCTTGTTTTCAAACCTTCCATCATTCCACCATTTAACATCATTCAACCTTTACTGTCAACAAATCAAAAAAGTGTTTTATTCCACCAGTGTGAGTCCTGGTTGGTGAGAAACTGTGGAGGAAGACAGAGAGAGAAGGAGAGGGAGAGATGGACGGAAGGAAAATAAATCAGGAAAGAACAGGCACAGGCATGAGAGGGTGGATGTCTGAAACAGGAGAAAGGGAGGCAAGAACACAGCGAGGCAGACTGGCCGCTTCATGACTTAAGCTCTTTATATTCCCAAATCAATAGCAGCTTTTGTTCGGGAACTGATAGTTTCTCTACTTTCTGCTCACCATGGCAGAATAAGACAGTATTTTCTGTTGTGCTGCCTGTCTGTGACTTTGGCCTAATTTGTAGCTAATGTACAGTGCCTTGGTAAAACAACACAAGAACTAATGGAACAAGCAATAGTTTGTGTTTGTGACGAGTACTGTATTCATTTTTTTAATTATCATCATACCATTACACATCCAAACAACCCTTGTCAGCATGCACAAGTGGTGCTGTGTGAGACCAGACATACTAAGACACAGTGACCTCAGAATGTAACTTCTAGTCGCAATGTGTACTGACAAACAGGTGTGGAAACAAAAAAAACCCTGCAATGACTGGATGAGGATGCACTGAAGGACTGTGCACTAATGCACTGACTAGTGACGCATACTACCTCAGCTAAGTATTGCATTCTGCTCTAGGTTACTCTCAAGGGCTGTGGTGTCTTAGTAGTGGTGGGAATTGAGAACTGTATTTCACTAGAACTGAGAATTGAAGGCTTTAATTGACTGAAATTGTATCCCTCTGACAATATCCATTCCTGTCATTAGCGGCAGCAAGTTTTTTCGGACCATGTTGTTTCTGAATATAAAAATAGAAAGATAACACAATTATCTAACAGGGTACAATAAGTAACGCCTGTGTCCACTCTTTCCATTAAGGTGCTATGGTCATCTAGTTTCACATAAGCTATTTTGAGGACCAAATACCAGTAGAATATTGAAATTGATATGGAATAAAACACAGTAAAAAATAGATAAAATAATTTAATTTATAAGAGTAATCTACAAAGGCCACTGATATTGATAGTCCTATAAATTCCCACCCTTATTTCTTAGCATCTGAAAGGCAAATAAAACTTAAAGGAAGAAAGAATAGGTTCAAACCTGTGCACCCACTGTGAAGTACATTGTTTTGAGAGTGTGCACAGTCTTAACATAAAGTGTAACAATATGAAAAGGTCAGCAATGGAAAGGTCTGTAGTAAGATGCAAGTACTATCCCATTCTATAGGTTTTGAATACTGGAGCTTTGAAGAAAATATTTTGTTCTGTTAACCCCTGGACACCGGGCATTCCCATTTTTATCACATTTTACACAGGCATAAATGTGTAAAAATTGAAAAAATAAAAAACTGTGAGGGCATTACCTGACGTTACCGTTAAATGTAAGAAATAGGCTAGTTCAAAGCGGCTTATCCTACACTCTCCTAATAAACGGTTAGGCCTACATCTAAAAATCAAAGGTTCAAACAGAGAGCCAATGATGACGGTCACTGTTAATTTTTAATGGCCATGCCAATATAACACCACAACATGTAGGCTATTGTGTTTCTTGCACATGACGAAGACGGCCAGCACCTTATTGCACAACACCCACGACCATTTGGGAACTGACTGACTCACAACTTACTCAAAGAAAGGATCGAACTGAAGGGTGTGCAATGTTTGCGTTTAGATGTAAAAAGTAACGTTAACGCAAAAGTTACTTTTGGTGACGCTGGTTGCTCACACCAAATTAGGTGAACATCTGCTTAAACACGTTATTGATGTCATAAAGTTGTTTACAGAAGGAATCTCAGTATTGACAGGGTCAACCCCTTTGATAGTCTTCTATATTTAAATGATGGGGAGTGATGATTGTATCAAAAGATCAGTTGTTTTACACAGATAATTGATTCAATCAACTTCATAGATCTGTCAGTGGCAAAGAGTGATTCACAAGATAGCTGTCACCTGTTAAATCACAACCAACTTAAATTGCCACCAGATTAAAATAGATGCCGATAAAGTAACGCGCTATGGAAATGACGTTATCAACTGATTCACTTCGGTTGCTTGCGTTGTACATTCATTGTATTTGGCAAAAATGGATAGCTAGGCCAACACAATTGAGCCAAGAAAGCTCTTTTATGTGAAAATAGTGACGAACGTAACATTACACTTATTTTATAAGCAAGCTAAGTTAGCTAAGTGGTTAGCCTGGTGAATTTAGTCTGTTCTGTACCGATTTATCATGCTTAACAAGCAATAAGGTTGGCAAATCAAATTGTCGACATGTCATACTTTTCAAAAGCATACAGAAAAACGTACCCAATAGCTATTTTTTGTTATTTGTCATTACATCGATAGCTGGCCAGGCAGATTCGAACACAGGATTATGCGACAAATAGAAAACATAACGTTAGCCTTCAGATATTAGCTTGACGGATAGCTAAGGGCTAGCCTGCTGATTAGCTAGTGAGCAGCCAACAAGTTAAAATGTTGAAATGCACACAGAACTAAAACAATATTCTAAATGTTATTTTACTCACCACTTTGTTCGCCAAGAAACACCAACTTGAATTTTCTCAAAGGGTTTCCAAAATCTCCTGCCGTAGACATTATTGCAGCAGTTAAGGGCAGGGTACTGAATTTGAAATAGAGCTCCTGGTGAAATTGCTTATGTCCCACAGCTAACCCGCTATTTCGTTAGCTCTGTTGCTGAGAAGTTAATAAATGTAATATTCTCTCCAGAGCAACAGAAACAATCAGGCTACCCTAAAATGAGCACCCATACAAGGAAAATGATTTCCACTGGTCTGAAAGGTTCAGAGTAACAAAGTGTGCAAGACTGGAAGACTTCACTTCTCCAACTCAGACTGAAATTCCTCCCCAGCTCCAATCCATTGCTTGCTCTGGAATGAAGGAGGTGTAACCAACCTTGCTGTCCGCTGTGATGCTTGTTGTGGGTCTTTTTTGTCTAGTTTTACGAGTAATTCGGTTCAGGATTGATGAGAAATGCGAGAATGCTGGGCATGTAACGTTAGGGATATTTTTTCTGTCAGAAATGTTCACTTGTCCGAAGGGGCGAAACTTGATTTTAAACCTAAGTGACAAAACTTTTAAAACTGCAGTCGAGTGTGTGGTTTTCGTTTTAAACCGACGAATAATGTCATGTCATTATATATAGGCGTTCAAAATGACAACAGTCACAAAATAAGAATAAAGTTTGGTTGAACTAAGCGGACGCCACGTTAACATTAGGCAAGACGTCATCAATGAGAGCATCGTGACAGTATTTAGATGCCAGAAAACTGGACTCAGCAAAGAATTTCTGAAATATATATACATTTGGTATTACTTTTTTTTATTTTCTATAATTCCATGATTCTAACCATAGACAGTATATAGGTTCTAACGTACACCCAAGGGGATAACCATAACAATAGGGCTTTGGTATAATTGTTTGGCATAACTCTTCTATCACAATTTAATAACAAAAAATGGGTTGGTAAATAAACATGCCATAAATCAATATTAATCAAATGCCCATCAGTATTTTTCTACACACAGAGACATTTCAGATCGAACGGAACCAAAAAAATCTAACTCGGAACCATTGTAAGTTATTGTTTCCGAGAGCTACTGAATTGGGTGAACACATCGCGAGGGGAAGTAGCAGCCGACAGAAATACCTTCACCTAAAATTACAGTTGGTTTCTGTTTAGAAGATGAACCCCGTTTTAAGAAAGGTATTTCAAATGACCATCAAGAGTGTGACATTTATTTTTGTGTGCATTCCAGTATGATTGTTTATAAATAGGCTTATTAACATGCGGTAAGGTCACGCGTCCACTGATCCACAACCTACTAGCAGCAAGTTCTTTTCAACTAACGTCAGGGTATCATCAATTTAGAAAGGCAAACAAATGGCGACGTTATGATAATTTAACTTTAAATCGAAATGGAAATGAATATTGCATATCTAAAGATGAAAATATGTGGTTACAGGTTTCAAATATACGACATACCCGGTGTCTTGATCATGCCTTGACATATTTCAGGTGAGTAATGTTTCAGTCCGAGGCATGGTCCGAGGTCATAAAGGATTTCACGCCTGAGAACATTTTATTAACTCTGTTTCTGTTTGAAAATTCAAAGGTACTCAGTTTTCATGTCAAGGCCCCTGTTGGGTAGGATGCATTTTCTTCTTAATTATCAATTCTGTAAGGTACATTGCTGTGGCAGTGCAACTGTATAATAAGTTGCATGTCTTTTTAGGGGGCTGTTCTGTGACAAGTGAACGATATTACAAATCCATGCCAACACATGGTATAGGAAGGTACAAGTATCTTCTGCCAAAAGAAGCGGTAAGTGTTTAATCCCCTGTCCTTATTCACCTGATTTAAAATAGTCTGATATACACTGGTAAATGAGGTTTGTTATTGACTGATGTTTTGCTGAATTGTTTAGCCTAAGAAGAAAAAGGACAAACTCCAAATGAAACAGATCAAAGCTGCAACCAATACAGCGTATGGAGTACTCAATGTCTCAGTATCTGGACATGATATGACACTGGTGGAACACTATGCCCAATATATCCACAATTTTTGCAACCGCTTCAATGTTTCCGTAGATGAAAGGTAACAACAATTTTAGTTAAGTAACCTAACCAGGTAATATGAAATATAAACATAGAAAGAGGTTAATTTTTACTAAAGATCATCATCCAGTTGTCATATATTGTGAATAATTTTATTGTTGGCTGATGGGTAGTACATATGTCACAACTGCCATATTTTATATTTTCACTTGAAAGCTATGCATTACCAACCAAGACCATAGAGATGATGGTTATGCCAGAGCAAGGCACCAAGATGTATATGGATGCAGTTCTGAAGATGCATGAAAGAGTGGTTCAGGTACTGTAACTTGCATTATGTTTTAAACTCTTGAATATAAAAAGCTTTCCACATCATATTTTTTGTTAGTTTTACAATCCACAATCACATTAGTTTTATTGTTAGTGATATTATTGTTCATTTGCCATTATGTTTGTGGTTTGCAGATCAGTCAGGTGAATGCAACGTTTCTTCCCATTTTTTTGGAAGTTCTTTTGAGAAATCAACCTGAGGGGATCCAGTTGTCTGTGAAGGAGGTGAGATCATATCACAAGTTGTCCATCTTAATGCACAATTGCTCAATTGGCAATCAAATTGTTCCTCTGCTAATGGGTAGAATTAATTTATTCCCAAAGACAGAGTGATGTGGAAACAATATAGTGAAAGTGAGTGATAGACAGAGTGATAGTGAAAACAAACTGAAGCTGACTTTTTTTTTGTAGTATTTATTTATATGTTTGTGAGGTGGCATTTCACTTACTGTTTTGTTGATTTAACCACTGGCTAACCACTATAGGCCCTACAATATTTAATTACAGCAGAAAATACAAAACTATCAGGACTCTAAATTAAGACAGACAAAATGCCTGTTTAAAATTTCATTTTAGTGGGTAAAAAGCTAAGCTTACAAGTTAATTTGGCAGATGTAGAAATACTTTCAGTTTGGCTCTGCCCGCTGCAGAGGTTAAATTGGGCCGGAGCAAACCAGAGCTCAGCCACACCTCCATCTAGGATCTGTGTGGGAGCTCTGCCTCATCCTTAATGCTAATTAAGTTGCAACTTTGCCTCAAAGCCCAAACTGTTGCATAAAAAGTATTTAAGTCATTTTGGCAATGCATTTCTATTTTCTGTGGGCTTAAGTTCACAAATGTTTCCATTAGGCCATTGCCTGTTGGAACATGAACATGAAATGGAGTGTCTGTGAGCTCTCAGATTTACTACTTATGCTTATTGTGACAATTGCAGGCATAGAGTGTCTAATGATAACTCTATTCATAACACAGAGAGCAGAAAACGGGTAAAATGAAAGGGTCTGATTTTACAAATTGGGCTACTAAATAGTTTCTCATGCTGGCCATTCTATGAACTAAACTCAGCAAAAGTATGGATAGTTTCCATGTTGGCTAGTTGAATACCATGTCATTTTGGTGACCGCACCAGTCAGAATCTACCTGGTTGCCATCTATCGCCCTCCAGGGCAATTAGGTGACTTCCTTGATGATTTTGACACACTGCTCTCATCCATTCCAGAGCTTTACTGCCCCATGCTTGTCCTTGGTGATATGAATATACACCTAGACAATCCCAGCTCTTCGCATTTCCTATCACTTATCCATTCCTTTGATCTACAGTTGGTTCACAGTCCTCCAACTCACAAAGCAGGCAAGGAGCCTCCTGAAGCATCTCATACCACATCTCCTATGGTATCTTTTCGCAGCAATCTCCGCGATCTTTTTCCCTCTCACTTTGCTCCCCTTCTGCCCTTCCACCATCATGCACATTCTCCTCACTTGAGGTAAATGATGCCACTGAGTCTCTGCTCTACCCTGAGGTCGTGTCTCGATAGGCTATGTCTCCTATCCACCAAACCAACTCTGTCCTCCCAGTCACATCCTTGGCTCTATGATTCCATTTGTCAACGCCGTACCAACCTCAGAGATACTGAAAGACAATGGCACATAACAAAAAATCTGTCTGACCTAAACATGTTCCAGGCACTGCTGTCCTCTTTTTCATCTTATGTCACTGCTGCAACAAAGGCTTTCTATAATGACAAAATTCAGAATACCACTGACACCAACCTATTCTCAACCTTCAGAACTTTACTCAACCCTCCACTGCCACCTCCTGTTACCAATCTGACAGCAGATACTTTTGCCTCATTTTTCAATGACAAAGTAGCCACTATCAGCAGGCAGTTTTCAAGCAAGTTTTCAGTTTTCAGCAACCAGCTGCAAAGGGTACAACTAGACTGTTTACTAGTGCCATCACCTCCAATTGCAGTAGTCCTGCTTCATTTAACCCCCTCACTGAGAATGATGTGTCTAAACTGCTTACTTGCAGCTGTCCTACGACATGCCCATTGAACCCGATTCTAACTAACCTTTTACAATCCATAGTTCCGACTATCACACCAGCCATCACACATGTGGTCAATGCTTCACTGTCAACAGCAACATTTCCTGCTGCATTCAAGCATGCTCAGGTAACACCTCTGTTCCAAAAAAAAAAAACCTCACTCCTCCCACTCAGATGGGAAACTACAGACCACTCCACTGAAACAGCTCTGCTTTCTGTGGTTGAAGTTAAGGCTTAAAAGAAGCCAGATTGGAATCAAATTCCTTGGTACTCATCCTGCTTGTCCTGTCAGCTCAAGTCAATCACAGTATTCTACTGGCTGTACTGTCAAACATGGGAATCATGGGCAATGTACACTGCTGGTTTAAGTCGTACCTCACTGATTCAGGCGATTGTTCAATGTGTCCTGGCTAGGCACACATCTGCACCTTACCACCTTGCTACAGGACTGCCACAAGGATCTGTGTTGGGGCCCCTTCTCTTTGCCATTTTTACCACCTCATTGGGCCAAATTATTCGCCACCATGGATTCTCTTACCACTGCTATGACGATGATACCCAGATTTATCTCTCATTCCCACCCGATGACTCAACCGTCTCAGCTTGAATTGTCTCTGAAATCTCTGCATGGATGCAAGACCATCATCTCCAGCTGAACCTCTCAAAAACTAAGGTGGATCTCCCTGCCAAACCCAACTATTTACCACAACAACTGAATCAACTTTGACTCTGTCTCTTGCTCCCTCAAAAGTAGCAAGCATCCTAGGAGATCAGACAATACCTAACCCAACAAGCTTCCCAATTGCTGGTTCAATCTATGATCCTCTCACGCCTTGACCACTGCAATGACCTTCTAGCAGGACTTCCAGCCTGTGCTGTTAAACCACTCCAAATGATCCAAAATACTGTGGCACGTCTCATCTTTAATCAGCTCGAGGGCGCAGGTCACCCCTCTGCTCATTGAGCTTCACTGGCTACCTCTGGCTGCCCGCATCAAATTCAATTCATTGATGCTAGCCTACAAAGTGCTTAAAGGGACTGCCCCTTCTTACCAAAGTGGTCTCATAAAGGCTTATGCCACCCCCTGTCAACAATGACTGTCATCTGGCAGTCCCAGCACCACATCACCCAAGGCAATCCAGACTCTTCTCATGTGTTGTTCCATGCTGGTGGAATGACCTACCAAGCACAATCAGAACAGGACCTTCTGTCCTAACACTTTGATAACCTTGACTGCACTGCACTTGACTCCACTGATGCACTACTATCCCCTAGCACTAAATTCTTTAAGGTTGCTTCTATGTAGCTTGATAGTTATCGTCGCTTTGGATAAATGTGTCTGTTAAATGCATAAATGTAATGTAAATTAGCTTCATACATTGAAATGTGTGCTTTGAAAATTTAATGTAAATGTAGCTTCATACATTGAAATGTGTGCTGTGAAAAAAGATCAGATAGGCTTGTTAAATTAGGCAAGTGAAATTCTAATAAGTAACTTGGCCTAAAGGTCAGAGAGTCCTGATGAAACCACAGGACCTTTGTTCTAACATTCTATATTTTACTTTAATGTAGGAGAAAAGTAGTGTGGGGTCTCTAAGCATTTCACTAGAATTGTATATAGGAACACACATGCATACTGTAGGTTAGACAGTGTTAGTAGGGATGGCCCCTTCTGGCACGACTGAAACGAGATCGGTTTTCAGAATGGTGATCCTGTTTAATGACCTGAATCTGTAACTTTATTTCTGTTTCTCTCAATACAGCATAAAGAAGCAGACTACCTGGCACGCTTCAAAGCTCGACCAGAACTTGAAGGACTAATTGCACAAATGAGTTAGACAAGTGTATTGTATGATCTTTTTTGTTTGTAAAATATGTAAACCTATTCATGTGTTCCAGGCAATAGTAAAATACATTTCTACATAAAGCCAACATGTGTTTATTCTTGTTGTTTATTTGGCCTGTTTATCATCCAGATTTAATATGTTAACAGTGCAAGCCTGTTTCCCACCAAAGTCAAAAGCACTTGTGAGGAAGTTTTTGTGGTAGACTGGTGTTGCACTTTTCCACTCAGGACTTTAGGACCACTTAAAGCAATGTAAAGGTGCAATTGAATCAGTTTATAAAACTATTGTCATTTTTCAGTCTTTATTTTTGGGTTGCATCATTGCATCAAGTGACAAACAATTGGTCTTCAATTGCACCCAGCATCTCGGTCTCTCATGACCAGAAGAGGGTTTGAGCACTGATACAGTCCTGGGCATGACGACCTGAAGCGCCCCTTGTTGCATTGCATTTGTCCAAAAAGTATGTTCAGAGAACTTTTGTTTTTACAATAATAATACATTTAAAGATGGCGGCAAAATATGGAATAACTTAATATTATTATTATTATTAATAATAATAATAATAATAATAAAAATACTTCTGTCCTCTCCCCACTGCAGTGAAACAAAATAGCAGTCTTAAAACACATTTCAGATAGCTCTGTGATTTCAGCACCCGGAGCTGTCTCCATAGTAACCAAACGCAGTCACAAACACGCTTGGTCTGGCGTCAGACGAAGCGAACCTACTAGCACGATTACAATATAACTTAAATTGCAAATTATACAGCAAGCAAGTGCTGTAAATTATCCTATATAGTGTTTGCGTAATTTGTCGACAGTTGTTTGATCAAGCTATGGGTCGTGATTATTATGCCGCGTTGGAAATCAACAGAAACGCAACAGATGCAGACGTCAAAAAATCGTAGGCTAAGAGAGAGCGTTCAGTGTTTTTTATACGTATATAGACGTTTGTATTTGGACAGCCTTGTGTATTTTATTTTATGTGTTTAGTAAGTTTTTATTTATTTTAAGGTATCGGCGTCTTGCGTTGAAGTTTCATCCCCAACACAATGACAAGCCAGGTGCCTATGAAAGGTTCAACCAGCTTGCTGAGGCCTATGATGTTTTAAGTGATCGTAAGTTCTCTGTATTACATATAGGTCCGACCTCTCAAAATCGACATTCCTATCTGTTGTTAATATCTGTATTAAAGTTGAATGGCTACTTTTGGATTGGAAGGATATGCCTGTGCTGTGCTATGAAGTCTCTCTTTTGGGCATTCCTAGCTCCGTTACAGGCCTAATATTCAAATCAGTATTCATTTGATGCGTGCGGCTATTTTATGTTTTCATTAATTTTGTTAATAGTGGCAGACATTTTTTAATTCACGTCAGTTTAATAAAATTCACGTCAGTTTCTGTGCTTTGCATGTTTTTTACATGTTGGCTACAGCTAGAAAAAAGGCCACATACGACAAGTTTGGCGAGGAGGGTTTGAAAGGAGGGATTCCAGAGGAGGCAGGGGAAAATGGAGCTTGGACAGCGGGATACACTTACCATGAAAATGCAGAGAAAATATTCAGACAGTTCTTTGGAGGAGACAACCCTTTTGCTGGTAAGATCACATTAAACCAACCTTTTAACTAGACCCCCCATTTAATAAATCCACCCAATAGCTTTGGATTGTGCTACTGGTGGTTACAAATTCCTGAATGCATTTCCAAAGATTTCCACACAAAACAGGGGCATGAGGTAAATATTGCATTTGGTGGACTGCGAGGAAGAGGAGTGAAAAAACAAGACCCACCAATTGAGCGAGAGCTTCACTTAGCTTTGGAGGACCTCTTTTACGGCTGCACAAAAAAGATCAAAATTTCCCGCAGAGTAAGTCTTTCCCATAATCAGTTATCTGCTTTGCAGGGGTATTAATTTTCTCCAGGACGTTCCCTTAACGTACACTTTGGAAGGTTTTCTTGTACCCCTTGCTAGGTTATGAACGAAGATGGACACACATCCAGTATCAAAGACAAGATTCTTACCATCAATGTCAAACCAGGTTGGAATGACGGAACAAGAATAGCCTTCCCAAATGAGGGAGATCAGGTGAACTGGCACTTAATGATAATAAACCATGGCGATTAATTCATTCATATTTGTTACACGAACCATATATGCTGTGTTTCTTTTTTCTTTACAGGGCCCCAATAATATCCCTGCAGACATTGTGTTTATTGTGCGTCAGAAAAGCCATTCTCGATTTACTCGACAGAATGACGACTTGATTTATACTGCTCATATAACTCTTGAAAAGGTAAGACTCATCAGATTTTGACATGGAAATGGGCTGGCATGGATGCCTTTGTTTCAAAGGAAAACTCACTTGAAACCAAGACTTGCCTGTCTGGTAGTACTATGAAGTATGACAAGGTGTTTGCACTGCAAAGTGGTACTGGTTTTGGTTTCTAATTTCACAAAAATGCTCAAAAGGCCATCAATAGAATGATTGAGGATACTTGTGACAGACTAGTATCACTGAGTAGAGGCTGAGTGCTTTACCATCAATAGCATCAAGCCTGGGTCTTTAGGGTTGCTATATGTAGGTAAGAAATTAAATAAGTCTTTTTTTCAGTAGGAACACTGGGCTAAAATAATTGAGTATGAAGGTATCATAGAACAAGTTTTTTGACCATGAGAAATGGTCCCCCCTTCAAATTCATAAAGCAACAGGCGCTTGGACCAGAGATGGTTCCAAATGATCTTTGGGTGGACCATGCAAATATAGAAGGTGTATATAGGAGGTGTATCTTAGGGAGATGACATACTCGCACCTCCAGTTCCAGCCCAGCCTTTTCTAGTTTAAAATTTACATGTAGAAGGAGGCAGGAGACAGTGTTTTGCTATGGTCCATTGGATAGCTTAAGCTACCTAAATTCAACAATAACAAGGTAAATATGGTTTTGCATTCTATAACCCCTTTAATAGCAGCAAACAGAAAAACTTTACTCTGTTGTGGTAACCTTTTTGGCCAACAAATCCACAGCAGGTATACAGCAGGTTTATACCCTCAGATTTCAACTGTGATGTCAGTAAAAACTGCAAGGCCGAAGCTCATTTCCAGTGTGTAACCTGCGGGTTACCCTTGTGAAGTCAGTGCCTTGCCTTCACCAAATACAGCATTAAAACAGATTTGATAAAGTTGCTCAATAGAAATGGTAGAATTGGAATGCCATGAAACACCAAGATGCATTGAACAAATGGAGATGGCTAAGCAGCATCCTGCAGGATGGAGCCAGTTCAAATTAAACAAATGTGAGAATTATTCAATGAATCACTTTTTAAATTTGTCAATTGGAACCATATGAACATAGGCGCTGACCGGTTTCTCAGTGAATGTTGAAACCCTTGACAGCAGACTTCTCAACATCCCAATCAATGATATTGTACAGTGAGTATCAAGTTTATTTTTAATTTAACAGAGTGTGTAGATTAATAGTTTTTCCCTTAGTTGCCAAGGCTATTTCAAGTTTGGTTTAACCCTGCTCATTTATTTGCGGCCTTTGTTTTTAGTCCCTCTTACAGTAAGGAGGTACCAGGTGAAGGGATGCCAGTAGCCTCCTGCCCAAGGAAGAGAGGAAACCTCATCATCAAGTTTGTCCTTTCCTTCCCCCAGAAGCTCTCCACAGAGAAGAAACAACTCATTAAGCAAGCTTTTCGGACTTGATGCCCCACCCTGAGCCTTATACAGAACTACAAACACACACGCCATGCTTTGACAATTTGGCCACCAAAATAAAAGTCTAAACAACTGTTAAAAAGAGTTTTATTTGAAATAAAACACATAAGCTTAAAAGACAAAAAAAAAAAAAAGTAAGACAAGCTTTCCCATCTTCAGGTGTACCTTGAGTGAAACTAGTTTAAAACTGACTGCAAGCATAGATGTAAACAGGGGAATTGGGGTTGGAGGGTTTGAAACTAGACTAATTAAAGAGAGGTAGATAAGCAAGATTGATGCAAGAGGAACTTCAGGCACATTTGCACAGAATCCTATCTAAAGTGGGGAGGCCCAGTTGTTGCGGGCCATCATCATGGCACGTTTAAGCTGCTCGTACGTTACAAACATCACCACGTTCCAGGAGCCCAGACGCAAAAAAGATGGCATGAACCTGAAAAATGAAAAGCTGAAATAAGTACTAGGACACAGTACCTTTTAAAAGTCCAACATGCATACATGCCAATGCAGTCGAGGGAAGGCACTTGGCTAAAATATTCATGTCCCAATATTCAGAGCCCAGACTGTGCATGAGGAGCTATGTTGTGAACCTACCCTTTGTAGAAAGCCATGGGCCCCTCTTTGATTAGCATGGAGAACGCACAGTTCACAGCACCGCTGTACTGGCCATGAGAGGAGTTCATGTATCTTGTCTTCACAACATCAACTGGTGAGGCAATCACTGTGGTGCAGAAGCCTGCCCCAAAGGCTGAAGTAAAGTGGCAGGGAAGATCATCTGCAGAGGGAATAAATATTGATTAATAAAATCTAATAAAAATAAATAAGTAAAAATATTTGCCACTTTGTTTACAAGACAAAAACTGACTGCAGAGCAGAAATTAAACCTAGCTACATCAGGAAACCATTGAAAATAAATTACCAGTCATAGGAGTGGATCTGAGAAGTGCATCCTTAATTAGGTCGTAAGTGACCAACTCGGTGCAGTTCACTATGGCATTGCGAGCAATATTTGGGCCCATCCCTGTAAAACACACACACACAATGTTTGTTTAAATGAAGCTGGCATAACATTTCCAATGCAAGCCAACCGGATTTGCATGCAGGCCATGCACATAGATTAGCTGCGACTAAGACAACCACGTAGACCAAATGTGTACACCATTTATACTTGCATCTTGCAGACACTCGAATTCAGAGACTTACATTTGAAAGCCCTTAATTACATCAGGGTCACTCTCCCCTAGAGCAACTTGGGGCTAAGTGCCTTGCTCGAGGGCACAATGGCAAGAACCAAGGTCAGACACTTTGCCCATTTGTCCCACCTTACCTTTCCACAGCCCTCGGACGCCTTCTTCTCTGGCAATGGTCCTGTAAGCATCCATGGTACCATGGTATCGCTTTGCAGCACCTCCACAGCTGACTTGTGCTTGGAAGCGTACCTTGACCACATCCGTTGGCTGTGCCATGGCAACTGCCATGGCACCTGTTGTGCAGCCTGCCAAAAGACGACTACCAATCCCAACATCTAGGTTTAAAAAAAAAAAAAAAAAAAAAATTCAATTTACTTCATGAAGCAGTCAATTGCACAATGCATAGGCTATAACAATCATGTTTATTTGAGGAGTTCTGATATAAAGCCTGCCAACCCTCTTAGTTCATTTTCAGACACAAAACTCACGCTCTGAGCCTTTGGTGTAAAACTGTTTCACGGAGTCATAAAGGCCAATGCGGACTGAGGCAAAGCTCATCTGTCTCTGGAGTCCGGCCACAAGTCCACTGTAAAGACTTCGAGCCCCCTCTGTGCGCACCATGGTGGTGATGGTGCCGAACACGCCTCGATACTGCAACCCTTTGACTGGCCCAGCATTTTTGTGGCCTTTGGCTTCACCCTGGATCTGCACAGAACAAAAGGGGTTTGGAAAGACTTTACAGATACTGGAATGGGTCAGGGGGGAGGAAGAGCCAGACTCCAGCCAAAACCGTCTTGTGCAGCAAAGGTCCAGTGGGCCTGCGGAATCCTAGGGCTTAAGCATCATCCCATGGGTCTGCCTTGGCAACAAGTGAGGAAATGACAAGGGGAGAAAAAAAGGCAAAAAAGTTGGGAGAAATGGGAGAAAGTGCCAGTCAGAATGAAGCTTTAAAATGTTGAGAAAGTAACGTTAAGTATTTTTGGTATGGTAGTTTGTGGGAAAGTTTCTATGTGACAATGGTAGTACCTTAGATCACCACTAGGGAGTAGCAGGCCTCTACCCTGTGCCCTCCTTGGAATGAGAACAATGAGAAGCAAGAGAGGCAAGGGCAGGGTCTTGAGGGAACTCACCTGGAGTCTGACTTTGGCAGTGTCCAGTGGAAAAGTGACCAGGTCAGCGATGCATGCCGCTGTACCAGCACCAACAAACTTCACAGCAGCGGTGGGAGGCACATCAGCAGGGCCAAAACCAACCATTTTTCAGCTCTTTTCAGCCACTGGTGCTTTAAATGTGACGTTTGAATTTGATGATGTGAACACAAGATAGGTGAACTCAAGTCTAGAGTGAAAACATATTTAAGAAAATGTTAATTAACAGGATGACCAAACTTGGGCGTTAAACTAACAAAGTCCCACCCCACATTCGCAAACTCTTTAAAAGTTTCTAAGAAAACAGGAAGAGAACATTACATGAGAACATCATGTCCCGTGGCTACAGTACAAGAAGACGGGGGAGGGCAGCTGCACGTGAACCCTGCACGCAAACATGTTTAGTTTTGGAAGCTCATACCTCACGGAAGTAGACTCGCACAGTCATTGGTGGAATCATTTGTTGCCATGCTAATATGTTCAGCGCACTGAACTGATGTGGCCTCACAAAGGAAGCGCTGTACTCGTGAGTTCCGTGATGCTGAATCAGATTGGCAACAAATGACTGAAAGGCTCCCGAGAACAATAGATTGGCCTGCCTCACCCCATAAATGACTAGTCGGATGTCATAATCACTAGATAAACAGCTTATTATGCTTCTTAAGTCATTTTCTTTTCCAACTTGAACATGCCACTGACGAAGTGAAATGGCCAGTTGTAGCCATTACCTTGGTGAACTATGAAAGAGCTTCCTAAATGGTATTGTAATTACGAATAATAACTTACCTTCACTCAAGTTACCCAAGATGGAAAAGGCGATAATCAGGATTCTCTGAAAGTATCTCTCTCGTTGAAATTACTTTCAACTATAATTACGTTGCCTTGTTCTTCCATAGAAAATCGTTCCAACACAAGACAATACAAAAGCATACTCCAGGAGTCTGAGAAAAGTAATGCATAGAAACTGGTTACAACAGGTCAACAACATGCAAATTAGTATAAAACTGAATGTGGCTTCGGACAACAGATGTAAACATCCTGCGCTCTAGAAACTTGACTCAAACACATAGTCTAACTTTAAGACGAGTCGCAGCACTTCACCACTTAAACCACTTAACTTAATCTTACCGTAAAAGATGGAGAGGAGAGATCAGTGGGAAAACTATATATAAAAAAAAACCTAAAATTTGTTTTCTAGAACTAGCAACGAGCCCCTTTCAACCAAAGCTAGTCAAAACCGGTTTAGCGCAGCCGATTATGAGAAAGCGTCTGGCCATTTATACGCTGACAAAGGCGTGACGTCACACGAAAGCAGCTGCGTTAGCTGAGAAGAAATGCTGAGTGAGACTGGTGTCCCTTGATCATGCGTTAACCCTAAAGTTTGATCAAAGTGTTTCAAGCCTGACTTTGTTGTCTCTGTAAAAAAGTAAAGTCTTTTTAAGACAATGCAGTCAGAGGGAAGTTTGTAAGTGTTCTGGTAAGCCAGTGTTTGATCTGGCATGAGGGAATAAGATGACCATACCTAAAAGTATTAATCATGTCAGTATGATTGCAGTGATATGGTTGTGCAGGTTATAACTACAGCATATCTTTGGATACTTTTGACCCGCTGAAAATGGCATGAATCAAATATTCATCTGGCTTTTACTGTGGCTCTTGAATATCCTTTGCCTCCATCCACATACAAGCAGCAGCACACTACACTGCATGCATTAATCAGCTATGCAGTGAAGGCTGTGGATGCAGTAGGCCTAGTTTGAGGGCTGAGGGCAGACCATGAAATTCTCATTTTCTTTCTCTCTCACTCTCTTCTACCACTCCCCATCTTTCAGCCAGTCAGCATCCTCTCTAGTGAACGCCCACTGCTCTACAAACTGCCTTGCCTTTCTTCTACAGGGTCAATACAGACTGAGACAATGCCATTTTAATGTATTCACTTCGTAACAGATAGTTTAGAGGTTGTTTTCTCACAGCCAGTGAGGAGGACAAATGGAAGACAAGTGTTTTGCTTCATCTGTTGTGGTGACCAAATGGACTGTACTGCCTTCACTTTCTCTTGTTTTGTATTTGAGTAGAAAAGCCCATATGAGGATTTTAGGACCGGAACGTGTATGGAATCATTTAAGGAGGGACCTCATGTACAAAAGATACTGCTGAGTCACAGTGTTGTCTGAGTCTCGGATCAACAAATTAAATCCACATGCCACCCATTGCTAGAGACTTCCCTAATAGGCAACAGTTTTCAAAGGTTTTTATGGTTAATTTATGTAACCCACAATGTACAGAACATTTTGTTTTCTGGTCAGTTTCAAGTGTGGTTCCATGCAAGCACAGGACATTTTATTCTGCTTGTGTACATCTATTGGTTGATTAAAACTCCTTCTGTAGACCTTGTGTCTTCTTTACAGTGGGCAACTGACTTTTACACTTTTCTAATCCTTTTTGGTTTAACACACCCGGAGTAACTGCCTGCACATCCTGAGCGCATCTATTGAACATTTTAAAAGCTTGCAAAAAGTGACTTATTTTGTTAATTACATCAGTTTTTATTTTATTTTATGCAAGTCTTTGTCTGGGATTGGTTATGAAATGCCTTCTTCCACATTTCTGTATTCATCCATTTATCTCCAGTGTTTTTGTGCAGAGTGAAGCATGTTTGATTTAACTCAGAAATGGTAAATGGACTGCATTTATATAGTGTTTTTCTACTCTATGAGCACTCCAATTTCTTTACAATGTATAGGTCTCATTCACCCATTCACACACCAGTGGCAGAGGTTGCAGTGCAAGATGCCAACTCGCCACCGGGAGCATTTTAGGGTTCAGTATCAGGGACAGTTGGATGAGGTCAGACGGAGCAGGGGGCAAACCTGCAACCCTCTGAACGGCACCTATACCACCTGTGGAACCACTGTTCTGTGCGTCAATTGAACTTGACTGTTGGAGATTATGTGAAACCTGCACCGAAATTGACTTTGACCAGTCAACGGAATTTGAGGACGAAAAACCCCTACAAATTCAAAGGGTTTCAAATTTTGATACGAATGGAGACTGACTGTATGAATCTCAGATTATGTGTCAACAGAATAAAAACTTGAAAAGTGTCCATTTTGCCAAATAGGTGTCAGTAGGCACACAATGAACAGTCAATCCAAGAAGTTAAATATTAAACATGATGAATGATAATGTCAGTGTCATAATTCTGTTTCTCATGTATTGACTCACGTATTATATGACTCATGTATTATAAACATATCTTTATTTAAATTATATACATGTAAGCATGAATATAAAAGACATGTAAATGGTAAATAGAGGCTTGGCAGGAATTTGGTTGCTATAAAGTAGTACAAAAATACTGTACATTGTAATACGAATAATACAAGCCATACACTCTAAATAGTGGACCCAACATAAGCAGCAGTAGATTTCAGAGCTACTTTTATGCTACAACATATTTTGTAAACACTTTCTTGGCAACAACTTGCATTGATAGGGATACTTAAATCCCCCATGTGTTTGCATTGTACTTTATCACACATCCTTGGCAGCAATACCCTCTCCTTCTCTGCCATGTGTCTTCTTTCCCACTTTATTTCGGCAAAACAGGTTTGGCCATATAGTCCATAGCAAAGTTTCATTTTTGGGGATTTTTGCCTTTATGATAGGACAGTGGAGAGAGACAGGAAGTGAATGAGAGAGAGAGCAGGGACGGGATCCGGAAAGGACCACGGGGCGGAAATCAAACCCGGGTCGCCGTACGGTGCAGGTGCCCCAACCACTTGCGCCACAGCTGGGGCCCATAGTGGCAAAGTTAGTCTCACCATGGTCAGATGAACAAGATAAACTTGGCCATATTGTACAAAGCTTCACCACTGTCAGATGTCAGGGCTTATCCTTTGCCTTGGAAGCTCCAAAGCTCCAAAGCCTTTGCCTCCAAACGCGAATCTCGGACTGCCTCTCTGACATCTCTGCATGGATGCAAGACCATCATCTCCAGCTGAACCTCTCAAAAACCGAGCTGCTGGTCCTCCCAGCTAAACCAACTATTCACCACAACATTTGCACGCTGGTGGAATGACCTACCAAAAACAATCAGAACAGGGCCATCTCTGGAGGCCTTCAAAAAGCTCTTAAAGACCCAGCTATTCAGAGAACATCTTCTATCTTAGCACTAAAAGGAACTGAAGCACTATCCCCTAGCACTATGCTCCTTAAGGTTTCTGCTATGTAGCTTGATTGTCATCCTCGTTTTTGTAAGTCGCTTTGGATAAAAGCGTCTGCTAAATGCATAAATGTAAATGTAAAATGTAAAGCTGAGGTAATAATCAGCCATTTAAGAAATGCCCTTTTGCCGTCAACTTAGGCAGTCTTCTTCTTCCTCTTCTTCTTCTTCTACTCTCTTATTTAATCCAGATCAACCATAGCGAATTTGGCCAAATGCAGCCCGTAGCTGCGTTCAGAGAAGATCCTCAAACCGGTGACTCCCAAGATTGATGTGCTCTCATCATAGCACGTTTGATTTGCTCATAGGAAACAAACATCACAATATTCCAGGATCCCAATCGTAAGAACGAAGGCATAAACCTATAGGTGAAAAAATGAGAGAAAACCTCAGTATTACAAACCTAACAATGTGGTATATTGCATATGTCAGGACGTGAACCCAGTCAATTGACTAAAACTAGAACCTATGGATCTATTTCCGCACAGGTGTTAATAATGGCACCCAATAAGAATTTGATTCTCCGAACACTGAATTAGAATCCTATTGGCTGCCATTAATAACTGTAATAACCCTGCAACTTTTTGGAAAAATGGCTATTGTGAAATAAGCCCGTTGCCATTCAGTCAAGTAAAAGCTTTGTATATACTCACCCTTTGTAGAAGGCACTGGGTCCTTCTTTGGACAGCATTGTTAGAGCACAGTTGATAGCACTGGTATACTGGCCAGGGGTAGAGTTCATGAAGCGGGTCTTTACTACATCCACTGGAGAAGCCACAATCGTTGTGCAGAAACCAGCCCCAAAAGCAGCCGTGAAATGGCATGGAAGGTTATCTGTGTGGGAAACAGGAGCCTGGTGTAAGTATGTAGCCCTCTGTATGAGTGACCATGAGAACACAAGCCATATCATTTGACGACTACGTGAAAAGGAGCTCACCTGTCATGAGATCATGCTTGAGAATGAGTTCTTTGATGATGTCATATGTGACCAGCTCAGCACAGTTCACAATGGCATTGCGAGTAATGTTGGGCAGACAACCTGAAATGCAAACATTGCAATGGGCTTCATCACAAGTAGGCCTAGTAGTCAGCACTCACAGTATTCCAAAAAGGGTTTTCCGGAAAGGAATTTGTGCTCCTATAAATCCCTGTTTGGCTCGCTAATAGAAGAATAGATACCTTTCCAAAGTCCTCGGACTCCCTCATCACGGGCAATAGTTCTGTAAGCATCCATGGTGCCGTTGTATCGTTTCCCTCCATCTGCCAGCCGTACCTGGGCTTGAAATCGGACTTTGACCACATCGGTGGGTTGAGCAAATGCAACTGCCATGGCACCAGTTGTACAGCCAGCCATCAAACGGACAACAATACTGGCATCTAGGATTGTGGGAAAAAAAGGAGTTGAATAACAATATGTTCAAGAGCTAAAGTAGTTTTTCCACAAAAGCATTGACTTTAGTAGATAATAAAAAATAAATATGATATTATCTTGTAACTTGCATACAGTCTCAATTCATGTGTCGGTTGGGCTTTATTATTATACAAAACATAATCCACACAGTGATGGCTTACTTTCTGAGCCCCTGGTGTAAAACTGCTTCATGGAGTCATAAAGGCCAATGCGGACTGAGGCAAAGCTCATCTGTCTCTGGAGTCCAGCCACAAGTCCGCTGTAAAGACTTCGAGCCCCCTCTGTGCGCACCATAGTGATGATGGTGCCAAACACACCTCGGTACTGTACTGCTACTACGCCCTCAACCGCCCTCACCTCTCCCTGAATCTGGAACAAGGAAATACCCAAGCAAAAAATAAAAAAAATTGGGGTTGGTTTATACATAACACCTATCCAGTTCAGTTCAGTTCTCCCTGAATCTGGAACAAGGAAATACCCAAGCAAAAAATAAAAAAATTTGGGTTTGTTTTATACATTACACCTATCCAGTTCAGTTTGCAATGCCTTTGTGAGTGGTCCATGAAACAAGAAATGTCCCTCATAATGGCAGTATTATACTCATTTGAATAATTTTAAAATGATGTTTTCATCAGAATAAAATGTTCATTCACCTGTAGTCGGACTTTAGCAGTGTCCAGAGGAAATGTAACTAGGTCTGCAATGCATGCTGCTGTTCCAGCACCAAAGAACTTCACAGTGGCAGTTGGGGCCAAGTCAGAGGGTTTCAGTCCAACCATGGTTATCTGTCACACAGGTGGGCTACCGGAGGGATTTGGATAGGGTTCTCTTCACAAAAAGCTCTGTCCTCTGCTGTAATGCTAATTGTACTGAAGAAATCAGAAACATACTGTACAGTCATTTGAGAAAGAAAGGAAAAACAAAAAAGTGGAAATGCAACAGTAAAAATATAAAAAATATATATATATTTTTTTAGATGATCAATTTGTTTGCTTGTTTTGGCTGAGCATTACATGCACTGCAGAAAATGCTGATGGATGTTTAAATCTGCACACCTGTTTAAGTAGCCTATGAAATTAGTCAAGTCTCATGTTTAGAGTCGTCTATTTGCGACTCATTCAGCTTATCACCATAGGATTCCTCTGTTTTGTGATCTAATGTAGGCCTAACTGTAAGTCTGATAATGCAGTCCTCATATTTACCTGAAATGCTTGTGTGTAATTTCTTGATGGGTTTGTTTCGTCTACAGTATTCCTGGTTGGTATATTCCTTGAGACCGTAGGCTATAGCTCCAAAGAGTGTCAAGAAATGTTTGTATGGTGTTGAACCAGTTCTCAATTTATACGCGTGCCCTGCTGGCTGTCAGATTACGTGTGTGAGTGACGAATCAATTCTATGTTTAACCGCGGGGTTGGTTCGCGCAGCAGGCGGTTTGGACTTGTTTACACACGCCGCCACAAGGATGAGAACACATGGAACAGATGATATTTGCAATCTTATATTTCTAATCTCTCATTTCATGTGTTGCACATCTCCCATGCAAAGGTGACTGGCTTTTGTCGTATGAGGATTAGGCTAATAACTTTAATTTTTTTAACTTTAATATTTTAAATGTCTCACTCTTTCTGCCCTGTGCAAGTGTTTAACTCCCAGAAACATTTTGTATTTGTTTTCCTCATGGACAAAAAGGTCTCTGCTATCACTTCTTTTTTTGGAAAACTTTATTATACAAGTGTGCATAATGATATACACACCTGCATACCTTTTATTATCCTGCGTTATAATTAGTTATGTGTCATCCTTTGAAAAGGCTGTGTATTGTAAAACTGAATGTACAAAACAGCTTTCCCCTCTCAAGACCCTTCGTAGGTTATGAAGTTCGTGGAAAACCACCCTGGGAACGCCATAGATATTAGCCAATCCATACGTGGTACTCCAGTGGGTGTGCTCCAATGCGTCCAATACATGACTACAGTTAATCATGTCTGTCTGCGGGCAGTGCACATCTGGGCGAGGAGCAAAACATATTGGAGGAGGACATAAACACTCGGGCCCCCGCCTTCAAGTCAAATCCTGGTAGCTGTGTTGTGTAAAGGTGCGTGTGTGAGAGAGAGAGAGAGAGAGAGAGAAAGAAAGAAAGACAGAGACACAGAGAAAGAGAGAGGGATGTCCATGTGTGCTTTTTGTGGATATCCAGGGACATCCTGAGTAATCAGAACCTTCTGTGTGACCCTCAAAATGTTGAACCCCCAGCTTTCAAAACAAGTCTCCTTACCTCTGATTCCTAACTGCCTAGTCTTGCCACAACACAGGCTGTCTGCACTAACTGGCTGATGAGGTCACAAAGAAGGTATGACTCAAGAGCTTTTCCAGGAGGTTGAAAAGTAAACTAATGCATGCATTATATGTTACAATCAACAGTGTTCTTTAGCATCTAAACCAAATATGAATGAAAATGCTTGGCTTCACAAAAATGCTTGCTTTCCATCATTACATAATAAAACATAATCAGTCTAAACACTCTGATCTCATACTCAGTTCTGTTGACAATACCACTGTGCAAACACTTGAAGGGTACTTGAACTCACTTTAAATTCTCAAGAGGTGAAGTCAAGGTGTCTATTTTCAACCAAAAAGGTGTGAAATATTCAGGTTTAGGCAGCTTGCTGCGGAGGCAATGAACTCTCAATGCGCAAAGGTATGTTTGTCTGAGTGCATACAATGTTTTACGTGCCAACAATCTTTCATGGCAGCAACCGATAAAAAATAAATTCTCTGCAGTCAGGTAAAGGCCCTTTCTCTTGCATAGTCTTTTGTGTGCAGATGTTCCCATGCCATGCTACACTAGGTATGTGTTCCAACCACATTACAACCATAAATGCTTGAGCAGGGGTGCCTGGCGCTAAACACTGAACACACCGGCTGTCTTCTCACTGGCTCAAACCAGTTTCAACACGACATTTAAGTTCTTCACTGTGGTAAACAACTACACACACACACACACACCCACACACACACACACACCCAACCCAGCACCCTGCTATTCTCACCCCCTTTAACCTTCCACTTCCAGCACTTGAAACCGGACCCAGGTATGTCAGTCTGACGTGCGCGCATGTCTGGCTTCGGCTCCCCAAGTCATGCCCTGCTTATGAATATATAATAGCTTAGACAGAACTATGCATGCAGCTATTAATAATCATCAGGGACAGTATGTTCAGGTTAGTGGGACTAAACAAGCCCAGCTCTCCAGTTAGGTCGAATAATAATTAATGTGTGTACCAGTGACTTCACACCTTCACACTAGTTAAGGAAGGCCAATTTAAAATCCAGTGCATTTTCTTTTACAAAGTAGCAGTAAAACAGTACAAGGTGGTGATATAGTGTAATTGTAGTTGAATTTCCCCTTGGGGATCAATAAAGTATCTATATATCTATCTAAATAAGTGATCAAATAGTATAAACAAGTACATGACAGGTCTTGAACAGAACTTTGTTAAAAAAAAACATGGATTTCATCATTGTCAAGTCAAAGTCAGTTTTATTGTCACTTTCTTTACATGTACTTTTCATTCAAAGGAATTCAAATTACGTTTCTCACTGCCCCTTGTGTACATTAGACAGACAGTACAGGACAGAACAAACCGTAAAAGTGCACAACAGAAACCATGTTCTAACAGAAAATACATTCTAATAATCACTAGAGATACTAGACAGAGAGAAAAAAGTGCACAGGTACAACGGAAAACCTGCCCTATTATAGTAACAGAGGGCAAAGTGCACATGGAGTAAGGCATATGCTTTTTGCTGGTATTTAAATAAAACGGGTACTTGAAAGAAGGCTTGAAATGTGTTTATAGGGTGTTTTGCACCCATAGGGTGTTATAGTATCTTGAAAAGTGCCTGTACCATCATTGATCATTGTCATCTTCATCATCATCATCATCATAATCATGTCTTGCTGCATTTGGTTTCAGGTTTCTAAAGGCATTCAGTGGGTAATCTGCTGAGAATCAGAACTCTGTTTCCACAACAAATATGTACATGTTTATAACAAGTGTCAAGTCAAAACAACTTTGTATCAAGTGTGTGTAGCTACTGTATGTTAGGGGAGGGGAGACAACATGGAGAAAACATGTTTTGGACAGAGGCTAGCTATGCCAGACTTAGTGTGGGACAGGGTCAGACTTTTATTCCTTAGTCTGTTCTCTCAAATGCCTGTCTTGGCACCACAGCACCAGCGTCACTGAACTAGAGTGATGACCTTTCAGCTAACGTGTCAGCCACGTCCTTAACCCCTTTTCCATTTTCAGTCGTTACGCGCGTGCACACTCACACACACACACACACACACACACACACACACACAAACTTAAGTCCCCCACCCAATGTTTTTTCCATTGCCATGGCAAGGAAGGTGTGTTATCTACAAGAGACACGAATCTCTCAGAATGACTCAGACCCTGCCTTGTAAGCCCAAATGCAATCAAAACTAAGGACTGTCACGTCATGATTAAGTTCTCTTGCAAGCACATGTTGCATTGTACTTTGTCATTGTGTTTGAACTGTTTCATGTGTAAGCTGTAGAATAACTAATGAAATGGATAGATGGTGCAGCACAAATAGTTTACATCAGTGTACCTATCTGCACCACATGATGATCTGTTTCAAATCATTTCTTCCAATATGTTTCATGTATATTTGCAGAACTCAATTTTTACCTTAAACCAGTGTCTAAGTTTAAAGCTGTGGTCAAAATATTTATTGATAAATTAATTGTGTTCTCAGCATGTATTGATCCATGTGATGCTGTATGAAACTCTTCAGGCCTAAATTGAAATAGAGTGATAAAAAGTATTGGTAGAAATAGCAGAAACAGTGCAATGGGACAAAATACAATGTGTCATATTGTACTGTGTCATATCACATTGTAATACATTCATTGATTGCTATGGGATATCAGAAGGCAATCAACTAATGAGAACAATAATGTGCTTGTCATTAAAAAGTGCCATTGGCTGTATAGCGTTATGCAGGGGGACGGGACTAAGGAAAGATTTATTTAATTTGACAGCTCCAAGTTCAAAACAGCTCGCTTCCTGGAAAAAAATCAAACTCTGAGGACTGATGACTAAATAAGGATGGGTGACATGTCTGGCTGGGCGCATGAAAATTCCCACAGTTCCTGAGCTGCATGACGTCTGAGGCCACCTTGTTCCAAACAACCGCTGAAGAACTTCACACCCTGGTGTTCACTGTGCACAGTTAGCCATGCAAATATGGCCCCTTTTCCACTCACACAAACACTTATGCATGCTACCCTCCTTCTTGTAGACTACGAAGCCACATATTTCTATCTTAATTGCCTTTTTTCAGCCTTGGAAAAGTTAATTTCCTCAGAGTTCTGTTGCAACTGTTCCATTTTATAGTGAGGATTCTCTATGACTCGTGTGCAAGCTCAGCGCTGTTACATAAGCACATACTTGAACTGCCATTACACTAGTGACACATAGTTAAAAGCAACAATGAAACAACTACGCCTATTATGTAGCTCTAGTCCTTGTGAAATATGTCTCAATGTCAATTCTACACAAGTGATGACAAGCATTAAATTCATAGTGATCATTCACGGCAAGTTACGATTTGGCAGAGGGTGTGTGGAAAGACAGAGAACTGCCAGGGACAACTATATACTATGGAGGTGGCAAGATTTTTTGGAACAGATTAACATACAGTATATCAACCAATTACCAAGTCCACAAGCCACCAATAGTGGATTTCAATTTGTGATGACAAGGAGACCAGGAGAGGTGAAAAGGAAGCCAAAGTAGCAAGGCCAAACAGCTATACAGGCAATAACTCGCAACTACGTCAACAGCCACACATCTTTCTCTGGATAGTTGCTTAAGTATTTGTCATAGTAATATTGGTCGCTGATCTCTGAAGAGAAAAGAAGTTAGGGAGGTGTTGTTTCTCATGTTAAAACTTGAAGTTATATCTTGCTACATGGATGTTTTAAAATTAGTCGATTGTAACATTTGTTTGAATTTTGTAGATGATTCATGCAGCTGCACATTTGGTCTTTGCGCAACACAGCCTAAAAAAACATGTCACTCTTATGTCATTCTTATGTCTTACTCTACATTCACTTTTACTGAATCTAGTCC
>JAGFZM010000237.1:0-20784 GCA_017657215.1 Limnothrissa miodon
CCCAGGTCTCCACAGAGTACTACAATATCATTTAAGGGGTTGGAATGCTTTTACGTGAACAGGGTGGAAAAGAAATAAAAAGAAACCTTTTAAATGTTCAACTTCTCTTTTCTGCAGAGGCAAACAAACATCTGAATCCTCAGTCTAAGAACAGTATGGAAAAGTGGAATGCTGCCTTAGCTAGGAGTGCAAAGATACATTTTGATTAAAACGGTTCTTGAGTAAAACTACTGAGGTAATGATTGGACCAGTGATACACCACTAGTGACAGATGCACACGTGCCCCAGTGCATCAGCTGCAGGGTGACACAGGACTGTGTGTCGTTTCCTCAGCCACTTAATGCCCCCTGGTGGCCAGGAGGTCAAATCAGAAGAGGAATCTTCCCTCTCTCTGCTGCCTGGGTGTTGAGTTTCTTTTTCACTTTGGCAAAAGTGAATCATTCCTTTTATGCTTCTTGGGGAAGGGCAGGTGGTTTCTCACCGAGAATGTGCTGTTATTATTGTTTCCAGGTATCGGAGCAGGAGATGGACGATGTTATTGCACGCTCCACGCACAGAGACAGCATGAGCAAGGACACACACTCATCACACACACTTGGTAGGTCACAACCCTTGGGATCAGGGCCTGAGGACCACTTTCATAATGTCACAACATGTCCCCAGTCAGATGACTCCATCCAAAGTAATACTAAAATGTAGTATTATATAGAACCATCATTTAAAACATAGATTTATATAGAAACTTGATTAATACAGCAGATCTATAATAACTGTACAAAATCTGAGGACTCCATCCAAACAAATGCTATTATGTTATAATATATTGTACAGGTAGGATTATCACATATATTATATATTATATATTAAATAATAATGTAGAACTATAACAAGGTAATGTTATATTGTATTTATGAGAGTTGTGTTTGTTTACTTACTGATTCTGCTCTCTATTGTGTGTGTGTGTACGTGTGTGTGTGTGTGCATCCAGGTCTCCCATCAAAGAGTCCGTCACCGACTGTCAAGGCCAGGCAGGCAGAGGGCAATGCTGCCCTCAGCTGGACTATGAAGAGATTCCTGGAGCCAGCCAGCAGGGTAAATGCTCACGCGCACGCACACACACACACACACACACACACACACAGGCACACACACTCAAAAGGTGATGTACACATTCACATTTTCTCTGTATCCACACACACATGGCCACAAAAATACACACATTCACATTCTATCTCATTTGCCATCAATCTCTGTTAAGGAGTTCACACATTCCTCCACACACACACACACACACACACACACACACACACACGCACACACACACACACACACACAAACACTTATGACCCTCAGCACACCTCCTTTTGTCTTTGTTTGCGAGGCGCTCGACCAGAGTGCTTAATTAATACAAACTACCTCCGAGTGGCACACTCCCACGCCAGTAATTGATTGAGGGTCAGAGGAAGGTTGAGGCAGCCGCTGTGACTGAGCACTACCACTTCCTCTTCCCACCAGTCAAACGCATCCCCTGCGCCCTGACCACTATTGGCTCACCTTGCTGGCAGCCATTTTGTCACATACTCCTCCCCCGAGGCCCAGCAGTTTGAGTGTGATAATATTTATCTTGTTTGTTTGTTTGTTTGTTTGTTTGTGCTGCGCCGCGTGCAGCAAGGGTCTTTGAGTTCGGAGACCGAACTATCGCAGTACTTTTCCCACGACATTCCCAGTCAGACCTCGCTCTCCGAAACCATGGCGATGGGCTCTAGCGACGACGACATGCTCCACCACCACCACCCCCCCCACAACTGCAGCGCTTCACTGGACGAGTCAGGTGTGCAGCCTCTCGGTGAGAAACAAACAAATTAATATTTTTTTTGTGTGAAAATACACTCGCAGTTACTGGTTGTCTCCAGAAACTTTTCATTGCTTCTTCATACTGTTATTTGGAATAATCTGTCATGATTAGTTTTGTATATGGAATATAACATTAAAACACACTTTTGTATAGTTTTGCATATGGAATATAACATTAAAACACACTTTAAGCACACTTAGAACAAGCATGTCGGCACTGTGCATTGCACTGTTAAGAAAACAAATGCATGAAATCATAGCCTGTCATTTCAATGCTGGAAGGACACAGTAAGCCAAGTAAACAATGGCTTTGTTGTCTGAATTACCCCTGTGATTATAATTAAAGTGTAAATACAGTTTTTTTAATTAGTCTTTATCTGAAATAAAGTGGAATATGGATGAGTAACACGTGAGTGTGTCTCTCTTGCTCCCCCGCTGTAGGGTACAAGCCCAGCGCTTGTGTGGGAGTGGAGGGCATGTATGAGAGCTGTGGGAAGGCTGGTGGTCCTGTGGCGAGGCAGACGAGTGTGGGTAGCAGCCCCAGCTCCGTCCGCAGCCCCCTGCTACGTCAGCGCCGCGTCATCTGCTACGAGGACGAGGCCAGCGACGACGAGCACGACTCCGAGGACGCCGCCACGCCGACGGGACTCCCGCTCTACCGGAGGCCGGCGCACAGGGAGGCGGCGAGGGAAACGGGATCCGTAGCATCCGGGAGCGGCGCGGACTTCCAGGCGCGGCTTCAGGAGGACGACTCGGGCATCGTGGTGGCGACGTCATCGGTGGAGGTGGACGAGGAGAGTCAGTATGGAGGAAGCGGCGTGATGGGAAACAGCTCCCTGGAGTCGGAGGATGGAGGTGCCCTTCCGCCGGGAGCTGAGTCGCCATTCATGCCCATCCGCTGTTTTGACCACGACAGAGGTGGAGGAGGAGGTGGTGGAGGAGGAGGTGCAGGAGTAGCCAGTAACCTTGGCGTAAAAAAGGAATCCTACCGTGACATCCCTCCCGAACCCAAACGCTCGCCCAAGCTGGAGCACAAAGCCGTCACCCGCGTCAAGAGCATGATGAGCATCGAGTGCCCGACCCCGCCCACACACCGCTCCAAGGGCGATGAGCCAGCCACCCCCGCCCCAGCATCACCGGTGCCAGGCTTTATGCCCACGGGCACCCTGACCCGCTCGGCCTGCCGCGGCCCCCACCACTGCCGACGGGGGGAGCCCAGCGAGCTGGCGGGCGTCTGCACCATTGAGACGGTGGTGCTGAGGAGGAGTGAGAGCGAGTCGTTTGGCCTTGACCTTGAGATCAAGTCATCCCCTCTCAAGGTCATCATCACTGGCCTGAGACCAGGAGGTGCTGCGGAAAGAGTACGCATGCCTTAAGTCGATTTGTCTGTCTGGCCGTCTCTTCTGTCTGTCTGTCTCATCTGTCTGTCTGATCTGCCTTTTTGTCTGTTGGTCCGTCTTGTCACCTCATCTCTACATAACTCTATGTATTTAATCTACTTAACAGGGACCATTAGCAGTTCCCCCACAGTTGCATCCTATCATTCCCACTGGAGAAAAATACCCTCCCTGCATTTTAAAACTCTAAACCAGCCAGCGTTGACACACACACACACACACACACACAACACACAGATAGCGGGTTATTTTTTTCCACATATTTCTCTGGACAAACACAGGAGGTCTCTAACACTAGTATTCACTGACTCACTCGGATGAGTGCAAAATACATTAACCCAAGAATAGTACATCTCATTGTTTCCTCTATGATGTCGTTTCTGAGCACTGGGAAAGATTTGGACGGCCATACATTTCTGCACACCAGTAAAAAGCAGTAAAACACATCAGATTTACAACTACCCAATCCTTGTTAAAAAATAGAGGAAGCAGCAAAAATGGCATGCAGTTTGTGTGTGTGTGTGTGTGTGTGTGTGTGTGTGTGTGTGTGTGTGTATGGTTAAGTGTACCATGCCTCTGTGAATATCAATGTGTCTGTGTGTGTGTGCATGGGTATATGTGTGTGTGTGTGTGTCTTTGTATGTGTGAGGTTAAGTGTACCATGCCTCTGTGAATGTACGTGTGTGTGTGTGTGTGTGTGTGTGTGTGTGTGTGTGTATGTGTGTGTGTCAAAGACATTGCTTCACCCTCAGTAGTTTCCCAGGCAGGCTTGTTTTTCTTCCCCCTGATCTCTCTCTCTCTCTCTCTCCTCTGTCCTTCCAGGAGGCCATGGGGAAGATGTGCGTGGGAGATGAGATTGTGGGCATCGGGGACACGCTGGTGTGCGCCTCCACCTATCAGGAGATCTGCGAACTCATGCACAACCTTCCCGTAACACTGACCTTAGAGATTCAGAAACCCGTTTCAGGTGAGTCCAACCCACAGCTCCGATAATAAGGACCACTGTGGCTTTGGTGGTGATGTGATGATACAGTTATTCATGTACTCTAGACCATACTGATGGGTCCCCCCTCTACTGTGTGATAACCTGTTGACTCTGCTGGCTGGATTTGTATCAGACCTCCAGCTACTGTAGCTACACTAATATCCAGACTCCTGAGCACAAAGGGTTTGACATGTGAGGTCTCCACATTTAGGGACCAGCTTTTAGGGGCTTCCATGCAGAAAGTCCTCCCATCCCACCCCCACCCCCACCCATACCCAAGACTGCAATGCTTCTTCAGTTTCCCTCTCAAATAGCCCCTTGCCCCAACTGTGTGTCACAATTGTCCCCTCTAAAACAATCATCACTAAAACTAAATCAATGGTCCCTCCTTACCAAACCTAACATTCTAGTCATTCAAAACATTCACTCACACAAAACTGCTGGTCGTCTTTTTTTTTTTTTTTGGATGGTTGATTGGTTGTTTATGTCCTTCTTACCACTTTGTGCTGTGACCCAAACACCCAATTAAGAGACCAGTCTGTCTTTCCTCACGCTACCCTAAGACGTAGGAGCACAACAGCCTCTCTCTTACAGACAGTACCCTTCTCCACCACAAAGGGAACTGCAGGCAGCGGGCTTTGTATCCATGGTGACTATTGATTCACTTATTACCTTAGACAGTAGATTTGTAGGAGTAGGTCGACAGTTCCCACTGCGCGCTAGCTTCTCTCTCTCTCTCTCTTTTTTAACCTGCTTTTAAAATTTTCCCCAGCCCAGCTTGACTCTTTGTTGCTGTGAGTAGGGCCTTAGCGCTGACCACTCACGTAAGTCTAGCATGAACAACAATGAATTGTGAATTTCAAATGTCATTACCTGAGTATTTTCAGGTCCATTAAGGTCCACTTGAATGGTAATTTTAAATAAGAATTAACATTCTAGCACTGGAACACGGAATAATTCTATTATTCACTGACTCAAGACTGTAAATCTAGTTATTGTTGATGGTTGTCTCCCAAACGGCCCACTTTAAAACACTAATTTCATTTTGGATTCCTTGCTATGCGTAATTTGCAGTGGTGGTAAATATCACTCTCTCTTCGGCATGGATCCATGAGAAGGTTGACACACGGATTATTGTGAGACAGTGATGGATACAAGGAGAGAGCAACCACCACTCCCACCGCACGCCTGTGGTCATTAGTCATCCCACGTCTGGTGCATTTACTGAAAGAACTACTCACAGCAATAAGGCCAGTAGATTGAAGACTAGAAAGAAGCCTGGTAGAGCTGCCTGTACCTGTTTGTCCCTGCATGTTTGTCTGTCTTAAGCGTTTTCATGCATAACCTATCTATGCATGCTATGCTAGAGTGCATATATTGTTCCATCATGTCTGAACACACACACACACACATGCAAACACACACACACTTGTGTTTGTGGGACTCAATAGTCAGTGTGCCTACAGAAACTATGGAACTCATTGAACTATTCATATTCCAAAAACCAAATGGCCTGAGGTTATGCAAAAACTGGAAATGGTATATTTCACATTGACATTAAGCTGATCTGCAGTAACTTTCCCAGTCACCTGATATTCACATTGGAGATGAATTACACTTAATGCAGTATAATCACCTAAGCAGGCCTTTGTATTGTTAGTATTTGCAATTGAGACAATAACACAAGTCTGTTTGGATAAAAGGAGGTTTTGAGAGAATTAAGGTATCATGTGCTAAAGGCTAGAACATAGATTGAAGATTGATGTTATTATACATTAAGCAGAAGTCCTTCACTGAAGTCCTTCTCTTACTGTTCAGTGTAGTCTTGCATTAAGGTGACAGCTTGTATCAATGAACATTCATTAAAATCTGTGTTAAACTACTTCTCTAACTCAGCCTGCTACTTTATTGCAATGCAAGACCCAAGAGAATGTTGAGTGATTTCCTGTGTGTTCAGATTCTCACACAAGTGTTTATTTCAACAGCTGTAGATCGACTTTCCTGCCTGATGATGTCATCAAGCTGCGATGGATCTTCCAGGACAGACTCCTGGAGAAATGGTTTGGATGAGAATGGTTGCCCAGAAGAGAAAAGCATCCCAACTACAGAGCATCCCATATCCTCCTCACAACCCAAATCCGAGGAGCCACAAACCGACCACAGCAGCGAGGTGCCCGTCACGGACATCGATGACTTCATCACGGAGCTCTCCAAGCAGGAGCAGCATGCTGACCCAATAGATGCCCATCAGGCTGGAAGTAAAGAAACCACAACCAACCTCACAGACACTGCCACCTGTCAGCAGCAGGAGGAGGCTGTGGAGCTAGGCTCAGAGACTCCAACTCCAACTCCAACTCCGACTCCGACTCCGACTCAGCCCCCGGCTCGGCCCATCCTCTTGGAGTTCTCCACACTTGACTCAGGAACCAATGGTGGCCTGCTGCCGGGAGGAAAGGCATTTTTACAGAGCTACTCACGGAACTTTAGCAACCTGACGGAAAAGGAGGCAACGCCTTCAGAGACTAATGGAGAACAGAAAGAGTCTGGGGCTCAGCTGCATGCCAAGAGCATGTATGGCTCTGTGGAGGACAGCGACTCAGAGAGTGACTCCACCTGTGAAAGGACCATTCAGGAAAACACAACGGCCACAAAACTCAATGCAGGTGCTGGTGGTGCAGATGCGGTCTGCTCTCAAAACACTGATGATGAGGAAGAGGAGGTGGAAATCTGCTACAATTCTCTCGCAGGAGTTGAGCAGGAGCAGTCGAATGACAGTGGGCCTCTATCTCCTCCACAGTATGCCCCTCCCCCGCCTCCTCAGGATGTCTCCTCAGATTGTGGGAGGCTCACACAGGCCACAGATTTGCTCCAGAAAGCTGAGCATGAACAGGTTGCTCCTAGCCCATCCGTCTCAGCACCCATGACTACCCAGACCACTCAATCCTCGGGAAGTGTAGAAGTTAATGGTGAGAGTCAGGATATTGGACCTAAAGTGGACCCGGTATGTGCCTCTGCCGGGGCGACAGTGCCTGCATCTGTTGGTGAAGCTGTCAACGGCACAACAGAGGCTAATGAAAAGGCTTTGGCACCTGTCAAAACGGACTTGTCGCGCCCACTGTCTGTCACCAGCACCCCTGTCACTCAGAGCCATGTCACGTCACGGAGTCAACAAAGGACAGCGAGGTTGCTGGCAAACTCAACGCAGAGTTTGGAGCGAGTCCGCAGCACTTCGCTAGCGTCCACTTCCAGCGCAGCCGAGTCGAAGGCTCCCAGCTGCAGTGATGCCAAATCAGGTGGAAAACTCTCAGCACTGACAACAAAAGACAAGGAGAGAGAGAGAGAGAAAGGTCAGGCAAGTCAGAGCGAGTCAAGGATGACACTTTCACAAAACAACTCCTCTGCTCACTCACCAAGAAATCCTAGTCTTAAGGACAATTCTCACTCCAACTGTAAGTTAAAGCTTCAAGAGAATAAAACTACAAAGTCCCAAAGTGGCAGCAACCCACCCAAACTGAAAGGGCTGACCATAAAAAGCAAAAGCAGAGCTCAGGGCAGTGAGCAGCCCCTGGCCAAACCTGCACGTGCTGAAAGTCCAGTGCAGAGGAAGATCACTGCTTCCCCCATCCAGTCCCCCAAGGTTCAGGCCAAAAGGGTTGTATCTGTCGGAAGCCCAAGAATCACCAGGTCGACAGAGAAAAGTAGCACTTCTTCCTCGGGCAGACTGTGTGAAAGAACTCAGGAGAAGAGCACAAGTAACGTATTAGGAACCACTGTGTCAACCCAGGTAAATGTAACAAGTAGTGGAAAAGAGACTAGTTCTGTCCAACAGGTGTCACAGTTATCTCAGGAACCTTTAAAGCAGAACGACAAAGAAAAGTCAGAAACGTCGACCACTCAACGGACGTTTATTGAGGTACGGCTCTCGTCATCCTCCCCCACGGCGTCCTCAACGCCCCAACTCCCACGGAAACAAACTGTGAGCCCCTCCAGCTGCAGTCCAGGCCCAGAAAGCAAGCCGACCACTGGGGCCACAGACTTAAGTCAGTTAAAATGCGAGACTCAAACTAATCGGTCCAGCAGCCCTAAATGTAATTCACCACAGACAATTACACCAGTTAGCGTTACGGAAATCTTTGACAAAAGCACATTGAGTACATTGACCAATGGTTCAGCGGATCACAGCCTCAAAATGTCCAGTATTCTGGATGCTGGGGATCACCTGAGGTCCAGCAGATCCAAACTGTACCTGAAAGCAATGGAGCGCAGGAGTTACTCCACCGACATCAGAGGCTTGGCCGAGCCAAACCCCTTTTCAGTGCGCCAGAGGATCAAGTCCTTTGAGAACCTTGTTGGTTTTGACAAGGCTGTGGTCCGCTGTATCGATGTCCCGTACTATGCTGCTAAGCCCCAACTTAACCGAACGTTGTCGGGTTGTGCAGACTCGGGTAACGGCAACGGTACGTCAGATGGCTCCCGCTCGCTGAGACGAAGTCTTAGCTCGTATGCAGATGATTCCGTCTCGCCACCTCCATCGCCCCAACTTTGCAAGGTCACCTTAGATTCCCGTGTGGTTCCGGTTCTGGAGGAGCCAAAAATCGAGCGCTGCTCTTTAGCGCCCCCTGTGCTCAGGCAGCGTAACTCTCGAGGCCCAACTGGTCTGTCCCGCTCTAGGCTGAGAGAGCTGCGCGCCCTGAGCATGCCGGAGCTCGACAAGCTCTGCACCGAGGATTTCTCCTCCTCCCCCTCCTCTTCCTCATCCTCGTCGTCCAGTGAGTCAGCCAGCAACGTCACCTTCAAGACAGAGCTAGAGGTGCGGCCCCGCAAGCCAGCGGACCCGTCCTCCGAGGGGTCGCAGTACATGCTGGTAACCACCAGGGTGAGCAAGAGCGAAGGTGGCCTGCAGGGGGCAGTGATGGAGGAAAACCACTACCAAGTGCCAAGAGCTAATGGCCAGCCGACAGCCTCCCCCAGCTGGTCTGTCAGGTAGGATACAGCATGAGATTGAACATGAGAAGGGAAAGTGAGATAGAAGACTTTGAACCAAAAAATACGTTTTTATGAAGGCTGCAGGGGTTGTGAGCGGTGGGGTGTTTCTCTCTTAAATGGATCCATCTATTCCATACCCAGCGTGAAAACACCAGCATTGTGTGTCTGCCGGCTTGAAATGTGCTCTCTGGTTTAATGTCTCTCTTTGTAATGTGCAGATGGGGTTAGATTGTATCTGAAGGAATAGCAGGTCTTGTTATTTCTGATGGAGCTATGCAGTGCCGTGGCCAAAAGCAATGATGCGTGTCTCTTTGGCAGCCTCGCTGAGGTGTCGCTGACCCCCCTGGAGCAGAGCAAGCTGCAGGACGTACTCACCTCCCTGCGAACGAAAGTGGACGCGGTGACCCTCATCGCCGACACCGCGGCCCAAGCAGAGGTACTGAGCTGATCCAGAGTCATTCTGACTTTCCCTACCAGACATGTTATATCTTTTCTCATAGGGATGTTTGCAGCCTTGAATTACTGTACCATGAACAGTGAGCTTAACCAGCACAGTTTTTCCAACCATACATATTTCCATCTCTCATAGGGATGTTTGCAGCCTTAAATGAACATATGAGATTTTTTTTTTATGTGTGTGTGTGTCCTTTCATCTTGAATTATGTTTTTACTGTCAGGGTGATCAAAAAGCTTTTATACACAGTATCTACTTCTTTGAAGTCTTAAGTGCCTTCTTATTTGCTCATTCCTTCTGTTTTGTGTATGTGTGCTGAGTGTGTATGTGTGTGTATGTGTGTGTGTATTTGTTTTTATGTATGTGAGAGAGAGAGAGAAAGAGAAAGAGATAGAGACTTTCCTGAGGTGTCAGCATTTCCTGAGCTTTTGAAGCATTTCTCACACACACAAATCATTAGTATACAACCTGTATTTTTTTTCGACACCAATAAAAGTGTTTATTTTTAACAACAAAAAAAAACACACGGAGAAGCACATTTCTCAGTCCATAATGTTCTTTTTGTGTTTGTGATAGGTAGTGTGAGGTCACTGACACTTCTCTTCTCCGCTGTACTGTAGGTTAAAGGGGATGTTTACTTTGTTGTGCTCACCAAGGAGGAGGGCTCTGGCCTGGGATTCAGTATCGCTGGAGGCATCGACCTGGAACAGAAATCAGTGACAGTAAGTAGTGTGACTTGTTTGTGCCAGGCTGTTTATATCTGCCAAATAGGGGTGTTAGACCCAAGCCTCTCTGACAGGTACATAATTTGAATAATGACTGTTGAGTGGTTGAATCTTGTCCTGGATCCTTATTTTCCCTAAGGCAGTTTAAACTTGAAAAACAAAGCATGTGTAGACCTGAATATTGAGCACACACACACACTGACACACATACATACATATACTATACACATACACAATCACAGAATCACACACATGTGCACATGATGCTGCATGATCAATAGTGATATTGTCTCTTTATCGCCCCCTAGTGCTGGGTATGAAAAATGCATGAATCTCACTACACTCAATGATCAAGATTCTAAACAAGTTATGTCAGCAACCTTTAAATAGACTTTATTCCACTTTTTCTTCCGGAAAGGTCCATCGTGTATTTACCAGGGGTGCTGCCGGTGTGGAAGGTACCATTCACCGCGGGGACGCCATCCTCTCTATAAACGGCACCAGTCTGCGGGGGCTGAGCCACGGCGAGGCCTTGTCCTGTCTCCATCAGTCCAGGCTTCCCAGACAGGCCCTGGTTGTCATCCAAAGGGGGAAGGACAGTGAGCCGCCATCTCCTAGACTCGAGCCCAGCCTTCACACTGGGCATTCTTCACCTTTGACCTGCAGGGACAACGGCAGGGCCACAGGTGCAGGTGATGATCTGCCTCATTTTTCATTTCACACTTATTAATATCTCACCAAATCTGTCATTTTAATTCTGACTAGCTCTGTACTGTGTAATTGTTTTGACACTGAAATGTCCCTCTGTGTGTGCTGTAGTTGAGGTGGGAGCAGACGGCGTGTTGAGCGTGGAGCTGCAGAAGACCTCCGCCGGACTTGGCTTCAGTCTGGACGGTGGCAAGGCCTCCGCTTACGGAGACAGACCACTCAACATCAAACGCATCTTTAAAGGTAAAATTGCACTGGAATGTACACCTTACATTTTAATAGGTAGCCTGTGCCACTTATGCATTCAGTGCATTTAGTGTTCAGTGTTTTTTTTTCCCAAGCAGAAGGTACATGAAGGGACACACAGTTCAGAGTAGTAGTCAATATGAAAGCAAGGTTGAAACCCAAAACTCCAAAAAATGTCGATTTGGTAATGTCACACTGCGCCGGAACTGGGGTTGGTGGAAGTTAACCCAGGACCCCTCTAGCAAGAGTGACTGTGTGTGTGTGTGTGTGTGTGTGTGTGTGTGTGTGTTGGGTGGGGGTGCTGTGGCTCAGGGATCGCTTTTCAAGGGTGTCACTCAACGGCACCCAGCAAGGTCAGCTAAGCGGATTAGACTGGATTGCCCCTGAGGGCTCGTACCCACATGGCAAGGACATAGTCACACCGAGGTCACAGAAGCTCTGTAGATTTAGACACCATTTTGTTTAGTCCTTTCATGCAACACATTATGCACATTGCCTGCGTGGATCAGCCGTCTTACCTAACGTAATCAATTCAGTAAAACCTTAAGAAAGACTGAAGAAGAAAAACATACACAAAATATTTACTGAACTTTATAATGATGAACAATCACAAGTCCATTTTTGAGTTCATGCAATGCTTTTTTAATTACAGCATCTTCCATTATGGCATAATATAACTAATTAATCTACTGTATATGAACTCAGAATTGAATGATAAAACAACAACATTGAACAGACAATACGACAGTAAACACTAAGGTGTGGCGATTCAGGTCATGTGATGAATACATTTGACTGGTGTCCTGATGATGTCAGACGTCTCATCAAACCCCTCTGTAACAGACATGACTTGACATTACCCCTCCCTCCCCACAGGTGGCGCAGCTGAGCAGTCTCGGGTAATTGATGTTGGGGACGAGGTGCTGGCTATCAATGGCAGGTCCCTGCAGGGCTTGATGCACTACGACGCCTGGAGCATCATCAAGACGGTGTCTGAGGGCCCCGTGCAGCTGGTCATCAGGAAACCCCGTACATCTGTATGACCGGACGCCTGATTCTCCCGCATGGATTTTGGGGTGCCAAATTGCAGACAAGGGGACAGACTGTGTATGTGTGTGTGAGAATGCGGAAGTGTCCGAGTGCAGATACAACAGGACTTCTGTATGCTCTCTTTTTTTATACTTCATTTTTCTACATTTTTTTTTCCTATAAGAGTGATAACCTTGTTAGACAGTGGACAGACACTCAAGAATGAACCTTGTGACTTTGATATTTATTAGCATATGCCCACAGAACCACTCTCTCTCCCTTTTTCTGTGTCTCTGCTCACACATGCTCACTCTATGCCTCTCACTCTCCGAAGTGTCCTCACCGCAGTCAGCGTCTGACTCCTTGCCTGTAAGCAGTGTGCCAGTGGCAGACAGACCTGCATGCTACCTGTTGTGTGACAGGGCCAGGGGACAGATCTATTGTGTTTGTCTGCCATAACCGACCCCAGTGTCTGTGTCTTCAATCAGATTGCCTTCTCTGTCCTCCTCACACTGGCCATCGTTGATCCTGTCTCCCAATCCGGGTGAGTTTTGTGTAACGTCTCCTGAGCATTGTGAGACCTTAAGTCCAAGAACTTTCCCCCACTCTTGGATCTGCCATGTTTTTAAATGCTTTCGGTCTTTGACTCCTTGGAGCGGAAGTAGCTTGAGATCACCCTCCCACGGGCTGTAGGATGAGACGGGGACACTGATTCATGTTTGAGAGAGTTCCTCCCATCCTCCTTGTGGTCTTTTGCTACACTCATCTGGAGACCACGGATTCCACAGTGCACCAGTTACATTCAAACTTCTTTTACCATCCAAGCTGCCATGGAACAAAATAGCAATCGGTAGCTTGTTGACCAGATTTGTGGTTTATTTTATTTGTGGACTATTTCCTTTCACTACAAAGCACTCAACGTTGATTATAAATTCAGTTTTTGTTATTCACATGAATTTAATGCCTGCATTCAGGGGGGTGGGGGCTGGGGAGAGTTGATGGGTTGTTGCAATGAATCCGACCATATGTGTGACTTTCCCCTTAAGGATTCAATACTGCACCGATGCTGTGGTGATTTTGTACTTGAACTGTGTATGTGTAAATATTATGGTCCCATTTGATGATGAATTAAATTAATTATCTGGGCCTGTGAGCATCACTGCTTTTATGACAGTGTGAAAAAGTAAGCTATCATGAATTCAGAATTATACTGTGCGTCTAAGACTTGGAGCTTGACTACGCTGTTGTGAATCATTAAATCCTTTTTGAATGCAATAATTTTTAGTCTCCCATTTTATGAATCTTTCCACAGTGTCCCTCACACTTAAAAAAAGAATGATCATTTTTAAAACAATCCAGAGGAACTAATGGCAACACATTCAGAAACTTGAAGAAAAAGTTTGAGAACATTCTGCTATTTTATGATAACTCACAGCTTTGAGCTTTCCAAATAGATTAACAAAAACATTGTGAATATCTAATGTGAATATCATTATTGTGAATATCAAATGCGTATTACAATAGGTCATATTGTTATGAACAGTGTATTTGTATATATACACACATCTTAATTATCAATTACTTCAGGGTCGATGTCCCAGCTACTACCGGGATAGCTATGTTCCTTACCTGCTACTCCACCACGCCCTAGATAGACACAAGGCTATTGTTTCACCATTAACATTCCCCTCATTCAGATTTTCTCCACTTCCATCTGGATAAATAAAGTATCTCTCTCTCTCTCTCTCTCTCTCTCTCTCTCTCTATCTCTCTCTCTCTCTCTCTCTATATATATATATATATATATATATATATGTGTGTATATATATATATATATACACACTAAGAGATTTGACATCAGATTTTGTCAAGTCATGATAAAATATTAATGCCTTTGTCATTGTATTTATACTGTTGATTTGTTTATATTCTAAATAATTGATAGCTGGGTCTTTGGATCAGTGGTTTTACATAAATTAGTTTCCCCTGCTGGAATTGTTTGGCTTTTTTATGCATCTGTATTCTGTACACAGTTTGTGTGTAATGAAACATTGTTTAATTATAGTCTATATTTTATTGTACCAAAGACTATATACTTAAAGGGATATTTCGGTTTTTAACACATTAAGCCCCTTTCACAGGTTGTCTAAAATGCAATAAAGTGGTTGACATCGAAATTTTGACGATTGCTTCTGTCTCCACTATTTGGGAAATGTAGAATCGCCTCTGGCTGCCATCAAAATGGCTAGCAATGGGCATGTGTTGTTTCTATCCTTAAAACACTGGTTTTAAAAAAGCGCTACTCACCAAGTGGTTAGTGGTGCTCAATGATGTTCCAAAACATGTATCATAACGAAAAAAAGCTTCCGTCATGTTTTATTTGGCACTTTGTTTAAATGAAGGAGCAAATAGATCCCTATGGGACTTACAAAATGGCAAATAAAACATGACAGAAACTGTATTTTGCTACGATACTTGGGTTGGAACATCAGCAAACGCCACTAATCACTCCATGAGTAGCACTTTTTTAAAACCAGCGTACACAGTGTACCTGACAGCAAAAGGCCAAACCTGCATGGGGGCATTTCAGTAGCCAAATGCTATTAATGTCAAATGCATGGCTGAACACTCACCAATACCGAAAAGGTCACAGTAGAGTTTCCTTTCCACATCAACTCGCACCTAAGCCATGGGCCTATAGGAAAGGCTGGAGAGCAGAGTGTGAATTAACAACATATGCAGTTGCACGATGCACAAAGAAGATGGAAACAAACAGATAGATATTTGGTGAAAATAGACATTTCTTTACTTTGTGTTTGTTCAAATGCTGCTAATGTACATGACCACTTCGCCTATACACTGGCTACCATGGGGAGAGAGCTATTATGTGGCTGACTTTCCTTGAAACATCCCACTCTCACCACTGTAATGACAAGCCCTACACCAACATGGGAAAGCAGTAACACAGTCAGGCACACACACACACACACACACACACACACACACACTCTCTCGGAGGGAGAAAGAGGTCTGCCTGACTCCTGTCAGCTCCCCACGGACAGAGCACGGCGGGGTGAGGCTTTACGGAGAGTGCCGATGGCAAGACTTATTAGCGTCGGCTGAGTCACTCAGGCTGACGGAGTGGTGACACCACAGCCCCCATAATCACCACAAATGCCAACTCAGTGCGGCCACAGCACCGAAATATTTAATAATAGGGGATGCGAGGAGGAGTATTGATTTACGCAGGGCTGGTGATGCAAAGGGCAGACACTCACTCCGCTGACTAGTAGCAACAAACAAGCCAACCGGTGAAACGACAACAGACACATCATTTCATAGAGAGAAAGTAAGGATCGGTAGGACAAGCCTGTTATTTATGTTAAGCCTGCGCAAAGCACATTATATAGTGGTGAAGAAACCGCATTTGGATGCGCAATGATTTGATGAATGCCCTCCCTCCCATGCATCCGCTTAGTGATATTTATGACCATACCTGCCTGATGTCTAAGGAACAATTACTTTATGTCGACGTCTCCCGTCATAGATAACTAATGGGGAGGTGTAGTGTCTTTGAAGGGCACAGGTGTTGCTGCAGTAGAGAAGTGGAGGCATTGATTAACACGGGCCTTCAAGCTGAGAGGGGTCCCAGAGTGTTGTCCAGATAAATGGGGGGTGCGTTTACCATGCATTGTATGCACTGTGTGCAGAGTGAAATGTGGTCTGAGTGTTAGCAGTAGTGCTTCTGCATCAGTGTTATATTTTGCGTCGCTGGAATGCACAGTCAAAATCACAATACAATACTCCATGGTGATTAAAAGCAGAACATTAAAAAAGCTTGTATACAGCAAGATCATACAGCAACAAGAAATATCAAGACTACCATCACCAGATAAACTGAGTGAGAACACTCACAGACATCAAGACAACAGTGTGTGTGTGTGTGTGTCTGTTTGTCTGTATGGAGTGTCTTTTCTGGCCCTGATGCTCATTCACACACCTATTGAACCTATGTTTAGTACCTGGTCCTGTCCAGATGGATGGTGCATCCTCCTGAGATCAGAACCGGCTTGTTTGCCAAGCGCTCATTAAAACCTGGCAGAGGCTGCATTCCTTATAATCACTCGGTGTACTTTGTAAATACGAGGCTCTGTTTCACCCCAAAGAGACCACAGAATGGAGAGAGAGAAAGAGTGAGAGGGAGGGAGAGAGACGTTTCCAAGTGTCCCATAGTTCTGGCAGATGTTGTTTTGTGAAATATTGAAAGTAATGTGTTTAATTTCCACCAGTCTTTGAGAATCTGACATGCCCAGTAACAATACTTCATCTTCATCAAAATTCTTAGACCATGTTTGGAAAAAAACCAAAAAACAAGGACATAATAATCTTTTCAAGCTGGCATTTTCCCTAATGGTATGAGGTGTTGTCTCACTTTTGATAGAAAAAATGAATATAGTCTGTTGTTTTCAGTAAGCACCGTCTAAAATAAAATAAAAACCTATCAAACTCATTGCAGAGAAAGGACTGACACAAGAAGGTATGAAAATGGTTAATGTGAAGACTTGGAAAACTTAACATGTGTCAGGTTTTCAAATGGAAATTGTGGTGAGAAGAATGTAGCAAAAGGTAGTGTAGCAAAATGGAAAGTCATACAGTTCCATCTTGTCTACATTTCCTGTTAGCGTGGTCACATGACCACAGAAGCAAAATAAACAGCTGCCAGTCACTGATAGACCAACCAAGAGAGAAAAGTGTGTGTGTGTGTGTGTGAGAGAAAGAGAGAGAGAGAGAGAGAGAGAGAGAGAGAGAGAGAGAGATTGATTCATTTAAATAAGTTTTCTGTCTTTTTTCATTTTGCTAGAAATTCCTTGACCGGTATTTATGTTAAAGGCCCACTTGCAACATTTTTCATTTAATGAATCCGTTTCATACTGTTTAGGATGCTAAAATGAGTCTTTCCACGGCGAACGAACGGTGTAGAATGCGCCACCATGGCCTATAGCGGTAGACACAGCACTTGCAATGTTCAGCAGCGCGGACCACCTCCAATAGAATGCAGTGCAAAACAATGCAATACAGTGGTCTTTAGAGGGAGCTTGTGAGAGAGAAAAAACAGAACGTTGCTTAGCCCTTCTTTAAGTTAATTTGTTGTTGTAGAAGTGTGGCAAGCAAACATAAACCAAAAGATAACATCACATCTGAGTCACATGACTTAACACCACCCCCACTATAAGTGCTGGCATTAGAGAACGACTGAACCTGCATATTATAGTGCCAGTGTTCGGTTGAGCTTTAGCAATCATGCGCTTGACCTTTTTTGAGATAGATACTGCTGAGAGTCTGTAATAAGTGAGGACCTCCACAAATAGATAGTGCTCTCCACAACATTTTAATCTGGAAACGACTGAGTCACCAGGAAACCACCTGCTGTGCACCTGCTCCTGTTCGGAAAGGTTAGCTGTATGCTTGGTTTATGAGATTCATGTAGAACATGTAAGACTCACCAGCCCTCTACTTGAGCCGTGCACTGACAGAGCTATGGCATATTATGTTTTGTCAAATTTAGTGTTCATCATTTTCAACTGTTGCTAAAGAATTACTGAACTCATCCCCTACCCCTAAGTTAAACAGATAACATAACAATTAGGCAAATGGTGGGCCTTAAAAACAAAAACATAACAATTAGGCAAATGGTGTTTATAATTTCAGCAAATGTATAAGTGGTGTGAGTGTAGATGAAGGAAATGTGGCCAAAGAACCAACGTCTCATCAGTAAACATGATTCATTGTGGCGATTAGACTGAATGAGGAGTGTGAAAAGCTAAAGGTAGTTATTTCGTAACTTCGTGTTCTGTCAGCCAAAGGGTGTGAGATAAAGCTTTGGTAAGAACTGCAACCGTAAAGCTGCCATGCCTCTGGAGGGTTTAAGGCCTCTGTTCTGAAACACACCGCACAATATATAAATAAATTAAATTAAATAATAGAAAAAAGTTATGTAAATGAAGCCATCCATAAAACAACAATGCCAAAGGAAATGGTCCATTTACGGATCTAAAAGCAGCAACACAGATGTTTATAGAAATGAAAATAGTGCATACTGTGCCACAGACGTGGATGCCTGAGAATAATGTGCCACATAGATATGATCTTTGGAAAGAGTGGAGCTTGAAACCATATGTTCATTGCATGAATATAATAACATTTACACGGCTTGTTTTTTGTTTGTTTTTGGGCTGCATCATTTGTTGACTTTACCCTTGGCTCATTCATCACCAAAAGCCAAACCGTTCTGGCTTTCGTTCTGTGCTACAGCAGCGGCCTTATTCAGATACTGCCCGTGTAACCTTTAGCAAATTCACCTTGTTTTATTTCCGGCCCTGAAAACCCCTCAAAACTTTCTTCCTCTTTGTGGTTTTTCATTGCTCAGCTGTGACCCTTCAGTTTGAAGTGAAAAGTAGTCAGCCGCAGCCGTATCTGTCTTAGCTCTCCAGAGCTTCTGTTGCTTCATTTTTCACTCGGCTGCCCTCCTCCCAACACCCGTCCCTGGAACGATTATATTCCGAGAAAATGGAATAAATGGATTTTTGCTGCATAGAAAAGGTGTTAGAAATATATCTGTGTGTGCGTGTGTGTGTCATGGCGTCACAGCGGCAGAACTGAACGCCATTGCACCACATTAGATTTGCTATGTTGTACAAAGTATTTGGAAGCCCTGGGCATGTACATAAACTTGTTCTGTGGCAAATATAAATGTTTAGAAAATGTAAACTAAGCGCAAAGAAACTTGTAAAGTATGGCTAAATTTCTATAATAACAAAGTAGTTAATCCATTTAGAGACAAATATGTCATATCTAACCATAGTCAGTGAAGTGCAGGATTGATACCATTGTTTGGACCATAATTCCTTCCTTGTGGTGATATCCAAATAAAAGTATTTAACGTGTGTATATGTGTACATATGTGTGGGTGGATGTTTGTGTGTTTGGCTGGGTGTGTTTTTGTAGTTGTTTTCATTTCCTTTATTTGCATGCTTATATTTTTAGTCCAACACACTGTAGACACTGTTATAGCCCACAGTTTTTCTTCACACTACTGTAAGCGTAATTGTAATTTCAAACCTTGACATTTTATAAGAAAAACAATATAATTATTCTCTGCAATAGTTATTTCTGCCTGAGCTTTTAATGATGTTGTAAGATGTGTCAAAGACACAATACACAGTTTCTCTTGACTGCAACCAAAAGACTTTTTAAAACGTTGACACTTGACACTTGACAGGAAAACAATAAAATTTATTTTTTTAGTAGTTTCTGCATGAGCTTTTGATGAAGTTGTAAGATGTGTCTATGGAAAATAATCACATCTGGTCCTGAAAGTTAGTAAAAAGAGAAAATAAGAGATGTTTAACTTGAAACTGCTTAACTTGTCAGCTTTCTCTCTCTTTTCCTCTTTCTCTCGCTTTCCTCAACATCCACCCAAACCCACCCTCAAACACAAAAATTTCTGTGCCAGACAGAGTTTCAGGAATATTCCAGTGGCAGCCAAGTCCTATAGTCATGAAAACAAAAGGCCAAACATCTGAAAGCCTCTAAAAGGAAACCTCATCCTTTTAATTTATGACTCTAAATCTTTGCAGGAATTGTAAAGAACTATAGAGAAAAATGACAAATCCCCTCTGCCAAGCAGAAAGAGCCGTTTTCTTAACATTCAGAAAACACTAAGTCAGTGCTTTCTCATTTATTCTGAGTAATGTCTGGGACATTAATTTCCTCTGCACAATATGCATGGATCCACAAACTGCAAGCCCAGCCATTAAAACACAAACAAAGGAGTGTCCTTTCCTAAAAACTGGTGAAGCTGTGCTGTTCCCTATTCCCATAATGTGTGGGGTAGGAAAATGTGCTGTATACCGTGAGAATACTGTAAAAACTATTCATGACACAGAATTTCCACAGGGATAACTAGCATCTGTAAAATTCTCACATTCCTTTGAAAGACGTTGCTACACACAAATGAGAGAAAAAAAACTGAAGTAGAGGAGTTAAAGGAGGGAAGTGAAGCTCTACTTAATCTAATCACAGCAATGTCAGAGTGAATAAAAATGTTGATATGACTCATTCCAAACACAATCTGTGATCATAATGACTGACTCCACAACTGCGGGTAATTTGCAGCAATAGTGTGGTTGGGATCAGTAATAAAGCAATGGTAAAGTCAGAGGGATGAAAACAAATTTGTTTAGGCTGTTGCTGCTACAAATCACATGTTTTATGTCCATATTGTAAGGCGTGCTGATCTTAATATGCTAGTGTACCCAAACAGACAAACTTTTTAAAGAGTGAGCAAGTGAGAGAGAGAGAGAGAGAGAGAGAGAGAGAGAGAGAGAGAGAGAGAGAGAG
>JAGFZM010000237.1:20794-40372 GCA_017657215.1 Limnothrissa miodon
GAGAGAGAGAGAGAGAGAGAGAGAGAGAGAGAGAGAGAGAGAGAGAGGCACAACCACACAACCAAGTCATCAGTGGCAACCATCACAAACAGGAAGACTGAATGAATACTTATTGCCACCTGCGAAAAAAAATGTCTCTGTGTGCAAGCAATCTTCTCATTGATTTGTCCTCTGTGGAAATTAATCTTTATTCCATATGTTGGTTTGGTATGAGGCAGAGTGGCCAGGTGGAGGACTACAAATCTCTGGGTTCTGCTGACCCCCACAGTCACCTGTCCTATGTGTAATGTCTCCCCATTCGACAAATTCACCCATCAGTTATGACAACACTGTGGATTGCCAAGAGTAAATGATATGTCGTCTCTATATCAGATAGATAACCATAGATGGATAGATACAGAGATGGATAGATAGATAGATAGATAGATAGATAGATAGATAGACTTTGTATCAGGCTTTCCTTCACCAAGGGAACCGCTGTGGTCTACAGACTTATTTTTGGACAACTCATTTCTTTCCTCCTTGAGACAGTTGCAAATTATGGTGCTATAATTCATAATTCTAGTCAGCCAGGCAAAAATGAAGTCCAAACAGCCCTATAAAATTAATTCCTGTCTTCTGAATTCAAGGTGAGTAGTCAGTTTAAACAGGAGACACTTGAAATCCATTCTGTTTTCACTTCATGGTAGTAAATAAGCTATAACTCAAACCCCCTCCACCAACCAAAGTGAATGTTATTTGCATGTCTGACATAGGAAAGACATTGCATTGTGATGTACATTTGTTTGTGACAGAACTTGATCTAATTTAATTCAGTCTCTATCTCTGTCTCAGGCAGAAAAATTATAAGGGCCACTTGAGTTACCAAATATGGACGGTTTAGCCCAATGAGTCTCCTCTAGGGGAAGATAACAGCTTTTATTGTAAGTGCTGGGGCCATCCTATTGGGTCTATCTGAGGAAGATTTTATGCAAACTTCTCAGAAAACCAAACAAACAGGAAATGCTTTGCATACTGTATGTTAACAATGTGTCCTGTTCATTGGGGGCCAAACCGGAATAGCAAAAGACGCGAGAGCAGCTGTTGCTCATTGTTAACACTGTCATACTCTAAATAATGTATCCAGTGAAAGTTCTGATGCAAAGCAATCTAATGACACACATTCACATAAAGTAAATAGAACTGGCCAACAGAATGCCTGACTGTGAAATTGGAATTAATGAGGCGAATTCACTTTGCAGTCAGCTCTCAAATGATGGGGGACTTCCCAGCTCTGAGCAGGCGACCTGTCTTATTCTTTTCGTCTTCTTTCTCCTCCTCTTCTCTTCTCTTCTCTTCCTGTCTGTCTGCCTGGCAGTCACCCTGCCCTCACACCAGCACGCCTCCACTTATTTTGACCACAGAGGACCTTGGGTTTGATATCTCCACTGTAATTTTCCTCTGCAGAGAACAATAAGTGGCTTTTTTTGATACCGCAAAAGATGCTTAGGCTGCCATGCATTTTGGGTTGTTCAGCCATTTCTGGTTTAGTCAGACGGGACCAAAACAGGTGCAGACCCCTGAGTCTGTAATTTATCATACCTGTTCTAGAGCCTCCTGGAGAAACCCAGACATGGGAAATGCTCTCTGGTGACTATTTGTGCGCTACAAAACAGAGCTTTCTGTCTGTCGGTGAGGAGGAGACCCAGGCACCTTTGACTCATGCTGTGTGGATGTGATTCTGCTGATGGGGGATTGAAGGAGAGAGAGAGAGAGAGAGAGAGAGAGAGAGAGAGAGAGAGAGAGAGAGAGAGAGAGAGAGAGAGAGAGAGATCCTTGCGGGTAATCATTGCCAGATCTAGGGGGCAATGAATAATGCAGGGGGCGGCCTCATCAGTGGAGCCCTGTCTGCCCTGGCTCTTCGAGCGCTCAACCCTCACAGGCAGACAGGAGCTCCCTCGATAGGCTTCAGTGTATATGAGGATCACGGATCTCTCCCTCTGTATGCAAGCATGTCTACAACCAGGGCTTCACACACTGCCCCTCAGTGTGCAGCCGATCCCTGTGGATATACACCACGAGTTCAAAGAAACAAAACCATTTGAAGGGCATATTAGTGCTTTGTATCTTTTTAACAGCAACAGATCACAGTAAAGGGATCATCCAAAATACTAAATTGTCAAGTATCCAAAACAATTAAAATGCATAAAGTTGTATTGTAATGTTGGCAATAATGCTCGGTATAGAATGAGGGTATACACTTAAACTATCCCTGATGACTTTAGAATACATCTGGTCCTAGGATTTGAAAGCTAGGCTTGAATGAAACTTGGAAGATATCGCCTAGGACAATTATCGACTTCTATTAGATTAAACCTCTTTGGATTAAGTGCTTTCCAGGATTCAATTGACTTTCTGAGGAACCAAGACAAACGCCAACCATCTGCCAAGGCAGCTGTGCCCAGAACAGTTTGCTCTCACCTTAACTGTCTCTACTTGTGTTTCACATGGAGACAAGGGACACACCACCTGTGCCAACAAGCATACATGTGTGCGCTTCATCTGAGAAATGTGGACAACTTGGTTTGCTTCCACAACCATAAATGACTTGTGAATCTGCATCCAAAACTAGGGTAGTTAAAGTGCCTGAGAATTATTGTTTTCCTAATTAGACACTAATTGTCATTTAAAGCTATGTTAAGCTATGGAAAGAATGAAGCTACTCTTTTACCTTTAGGGAACGAATGAGGTCCCCGAGCGTAACGAGTTGAATACTGGATTTCACATGATGTCAGCAGAGGCAGACCTTTGCAGAACTACTGGCAGCCACCGATCATTTGCCATTACATCTAGCTTTGCCCAATCAAAATCAGGTTTCTGAGAGACCACTGGGATGCTGGGTGGATTCGAAAGAAGACAAACGCTAGACGGTTTACTCATTTGGTAACGATTCTGTCTTGTATTCCGACACTAAACTGTGTACATCCATGACACGGGGAGCGATGCTGGTTTCACTTTAAGACTAGCAAATAGCTCTTGCTGTAGCTTTCGAAATCGCCATTGTTGGGTTTAGCAGAGTGATGAGGAGTGGAGAACGGTGCTTCCGGGGTAAAACAGCTATCTATATGAAATTTACAGAGGTGATGAGCTCACGAATTGTGGTGCTTTTGATTAGAACCTATTGTTGCCGGAGATGATAACGTTACAGTTGAGAAACTGAAACGGAGCTGACACACCTGGGATCTTTTCTAAAGCTGTTCCAGACATCCAAGATCGTACGAAAAGCAATTTTGGAATACATCGCGCCAGAAAGAGGAAATATTTGCTGAAATTAGTAAAAAGAAGCCATTTCAGTGGGTGTTATTTCATGGGGATGTGTTCAAGGCAAGAGAGAATACAAAAAGACGTCGACATCGTAATTCAAAGGTGTAAGGCAGAAAAAGACTGCCTTTTCTCTGGTGAGTTTCCATAATAAGTGTGGTGCTTTCTTTACAGCTCTGCTTACCTAGGTGTATGAAACCTGCTTTCTGTCATATACACAATACACTGAGGTCTAATAGATCTTCTGCCCTTTTACTAAACTACAATGTAATGTAGCGGATAAGCTACATGTTGACTACTGTAGTCACGGTATGTGTGCGCAACATTGATTATGTTTATTGTCAACAGCTGACTTAACCTAATGGGCGTAAAGTAAAATAATAACGGAAAATATTTAAGGGAAATAAATACCTTGCGTGACTAGTCTAGCTGATGCAACGTTAGTTTTGTCGAATGGCACCTGGTTATCTCGGATTGTAACAAGCTTGGAAGGCAAACAAGACATTAATATGCTTGTCATGAGTGTTTTCACTGTTCTGTTGACATTCATCTATCTACCAGAATGAACGTATCAAAATTGATGAAGCACGTGAACGAACAATAATGCTTTTGTGAATATTTATCAGCTTTCAGTTTTCTTCTTTAATATCCAATGTCAGTGGAAATCCCTCTTGATGTTGCCATGGAGACTGCACTTGTTGAAAGGGACTTTTCTTGTGGAATAGGATACGTTCATTCTGCCGTCGTAGCCACTGTTCCTGTAAAGTATCAGGGTATGCCCTCACCTAATCATTACTCTTTTGTTACAGATTTCCGATACACTGACGCCACCTTCACATTCACCTATTCAAAGGGATCCAAAAGGTAACTTAAATCTACCTAATTTTTCCTGTTTTACTGTCACACATTGTTTGTCCCCTTGCACTTGGTGTGAACACCCTGATCCTTTTAGCTTCACGTTCCACAATAACAAAATTGGGAAGTAGCCAAGTTGTAACTCGTGTTGTTACATGTAGCAACATCTAGTCCTTGTGCGTATTGAGAGTAGTTTGGGCACATGCTAAATGGCATAGGTCGAGAAGGCTAATGACAGTTTTAAGACTAAGCAGTATTCTAGGCTCTCCGAGTGTCCGCGATGAACCAACCAGTATCCTACCATACGCTGTCCATGTGTAATTAAACATGATTATGCAATACTGGCTTGTTGTGGACAAAACTAGAAAAACTAGAACTACTATAAGATCACTCATTTTTTGTGGTCTGGAAAACTGTTGGGAAAATTTCAAATTAGGCAATAAAGAAATTCAGCTTTTTCTGTAGCATAATTCTCTCTAGAATTAAGAAATTATATGGTCAGTAGCCAATGATGAAATAGCTTCAGGACGGTGCATTACAGGGTTTCTGATTAATACTTCTTGTGTCCATTGTCTTACTGTCACATTCTTTACCATGACACAATACTAGTTTTTATTTATTTACAGTGTCTATATTCTCTGTTCCTTGCACACCTAAATGTATTTAGTCTTTAATCTGGATATAGTAGTGGATGTGCCACTGTGAAATCCCATACCAGAACCCCAACATACTCTTTGGGGTTAATTAACATATCATAAGATTCTTATTCATCCAGGTCAAATAGACTTTTCTTTGGAGCCTAAACTCAAAATCTCAAAAAGAAGTCCAGTTCCCTTCAACTGAACACTATGAAAACATATAATCTGTGAAACCTGTGAAACACATGGCCAGATTTGGCTCTAAAGGTAATACAGGTTGGGGTCGGCAGTGGGAATGAGAGGGCTCTTGATAAATACATATAGTCCCGTGTCCAGAAACAGAGTATACAGAAACGGTACAGTCCTGCCTGCACTGTAAATATAATTTATTGGACTGTCTGTTAACAATGTGGCATTAAAATTAATTTTCCACCCAGAACGATGCTCATGGCATTTTCAACTGTCTTAAGTTTTTTTAATCCTCACCAAAATATTGAAATACAGCTTCACCCATACTAAAGTGCTGGATGGATGTTATTAACAAAGTTGATGTTTTGAATAGAAATCTGGATTACTTAATGTAGCCATCACTCTAGAGGAATTTCCTAGGGAACTATTTTGTTAGCTTAAATGTTCATAGATGATTGCTGTGGCCCATCTTCTGGTGCTGAAATTAGGGCCTTAGTGCTGGACTTCATACTTCTGTGATAAATATGCTAATTTCAAATGAGGTGTTCAAGCATGTACTGTCAATTCACTGGGGCAGTGCTGGCACCGATAAGAAGGACCCGACAAGGTTCATGCACGCAAACCATTGCTTCCCTGTAGTTTAATTAATTTGTCTTTAATTAGAATAGGCCTTTAGATTAGACATCACATAAATCTGCCCTGTCAGTTTTGCCATCGCAATGTACAGATTTTGTTTCAGGACATATTGTCAGTATTATGGTTAGATGCAAGCTTTACTCTTTCTCTTGACAGATGGTAAGCTGTACTATGTTCTATGCTATTTGGCTCTATGCTAAATGTGGGTAATGTGTAGGCTAAGATACTTTTTATGGCATTACAAGGTAACCTGTCTTAAAAAAAAAAAAAAAATAATAATAATTAAAAGAAATAATAATAGTAGTAACAGTAATGTTGTCAAACATACGGCATGTGTTTACCATGTTGTGTTCAATCAACAAGTGATTAAAATAAGTTTTATTATCATTATTATCATAATGAATCATGTCACATATATAGTGAAGAACCTGTTTGGGTTCACTGTAGCGCATAGGTAACCTAATTCCCTATGTGCATGGGGAGTGTTGGTTTATGGTAATTAGATTTTACATTGGTACAATTGTAATGATGCTATAGCAACACACTAACTACAGAATGAACCCTGAACTGACAAGGAACAAGCAGAGCTTATTAGTTAGGCTTACACTGTATGTAAAATGACTCCACTCTACAACTAGTACTTCTACACTCTACATCTGTACTTCACAAAAGTGCAGGTGACTAGAAAAGCGTTACCTTCCTGAAACAAACGTCCTTTTGCAACTTTTTTTCCTCCATGCATACAGTAGTTCCTATTGCTTTAAACTTGATTTTCATGAACAAAAGTGTCTTGTGACCCTTTTCACAAAATAAATCAGCCTATCACCAGAAAACCACCTTTGATTTAATGCACTGTAGTGAAGGGTAGTTTGGAATGGGCCGACAAACAGCCTACAGTTTCACAACATTTTTTACACTCCTAGTAACTATATGCACGTGACAATAAAATCCCCTTGTTTCGGGTTCCTTGAATTATTCTGGGAAAAAAAAACACAGTTGCACCAGTGCTTGCAAATGAATTGATGCCAGTGGAAGAAAAATATGTAAATGAATTAACTGAGAAGAAACCTGGCTCCCTTAATCATCATGAAGGGAGTTGGAATTTAGAATTTATATAGACACCATTAGTTCCATTTCCCTAATGCCCATGCCTAACAGTTTCAAAGTTAACCTCAGGTCTTGGTCCATTTGGATGCAAGGCATCAAATGAAGATCGTGTACAGGCCCCATCCACAGGAAATGATTTGGCATGTCAGCAAAGTAGTTACACAGTATGTGTTGTAACAATCAGAACAGGGCCATACAATCAGAACAGGGCCATCTCTGGTGGCCTTCGAAAAGCTCTTAAAGACCCAGCTATTCTATCATCTTCTATCCTAGCACTAAGTTGAACTGAAGCACCATTCCCTAGCACTATGCTCTTTAAGGTTTCTGATATGTACCTTGATTGTTATCCTCTTTTTGTAAGTCGCTTTGGATAAAAGTGTCTGCTAAATGCATAAATGTAAATGTAAATGTAACATCATCAACAGGAATTGCCTGGTGGTAGCAAGCTATCCACCAAATATTCAGTGGGGAAATTAATACTTGTAGCTGTGAATTCCTTAAAGTATAAAAAAGCTGAGCACACCTTTGTGATCCCATGCTAAGAATTTGACAGGCATGACTTGTTTTTACATTCTAGATATTCTATTCTAGATATTCTAGTCTATTATTATGATTATGATATGATATTATTTTGTTGTAATGATTGGAGCAAGATTCACCCGGCACTAGGATGTTTAGTCTTCTCACAACACACAGTGTGACTATCTTTGTGGTCGCTGTAAAGGGGAAGTTACAAGTTTCCTGTCTTTTGCAGAAATGCAGCAGTCCGGTTCATTTTAGGCCTTAAACCTTATGTGAATTTAGGCAAGTAACGGTTCCTGTTGTATCGACCACCAGTAACTTGTTTTTGGTTACCACTGTTGTTTTACACCTCAAAAGGGACACATTCCATCACAGTGTTTGTAAAGTTTGCGTTGAAATGTGCACTTTACTTAGGAGTGTTTATTTTCACCTCAAGAAGTCAGCAGTTGCTCGCCTTCAATTTCCAAACAATTACGCAACAGCCTCCAGTGAAGATGGGCTCGCCTCATGAAGCACAGGACATACAAATCATTAGCTTCCTCTTGAGAGTTTTGGCGAAGAAGTGTGTGTGTGTGTGTGTGTGTGTGTGTGTGTGTGTGTGTATTTGTGAGAGAGAGAGTGGGGGGATGGGTGCAGCGGAATGATGCCGTACTAATAAAGGGCAACCAGTCTGCTGTCCTCTCACTGATGAGCTTTATGGAGGGGAAGATAGCGGGGTAGAGAGAAAGAGATATAGAGAGAGAGACCCGGGGTAGATTAAGACTTACATCAGGCCCCTGTGTCTATGCGCCCACACCCACTGTTGTGAGTCTGAGTCATTTGTTTGCCAGTCTGTGCCCTCTGCTTGACGTGGCTGGAGATTAATGCCGTATACCCCAGGGTTAAATTACCAAATGATCCGTCCAGGTGCCGCTGACATACAGTAGTCACAGTTCATTTCATTTTCCCCGCAGCTCAATGTCAGGGCTCGCACAGGCCTCATCAGATGTTCCACTGTGTGGCGGAAACTCTGTTGAACTTTCAGACTTAATACTTGTTGGTGTTTTGTTGTCGGTGTGGTTTGTGACATACAGTATGTCAATGGCAAAAAGCAGATTTTGTTTCAAACCGTTGACCATTGAGTCTCGCAGATTGCACACTTGTACAGTATAAGTGTAATGCAGTGTAGTGCACAATATGTGTTAGAAGATGTATTGTAGCTGCTTGGTTTTAAACACGGTTGCTGCAACCCATCACTTCTAAATTGGCCGCCATTGATCTAACTTGAAACATGGGTCAACAGCCCCACCCCTTTTGCTACGAGTTTCACTGTGGTTGGCAGTGTGAAAGCAATACTGTATACGCTGAAACACAGTATTTGAAGTGTGCAAACTGTGCGATTTGAGGCACGCTTTAAATGACACTATTTAATTGTATTTCATTTACTGGGTTTCTACCTTATTGGACTATAAGCATTTGTGTCGAGGCCTTTTGCCGTGTCTTTGTATGTACTGTTGGTTGACACCGAATGGCATTCAAATAATAGATGTGTGTAATTTCTGCACTTGTATTGTTCTTTCAGTGTACGTCATACATCATGAGTGTACATCATGCATCTTGTTCTCAGGTTGGTGGTGTGTTACACGGCAACAGATAACAAAGGCATTGTGTCTACAGCATCACTTTTGTCCCTGGTGTAAACTCCAACAGTGCATATATTTCATGCTGTTTTCTCATCATATTTGATTGCAGACCTGGTCTGACACAGAAGCCTGTTCAGTCAAGTGCTTTGGATTCTATCTGTCCTATAGATCGGTGTCTATCTGTCCTATGCAGTCCACCTCGGTATCGCTGCCATGTAATGTGTGATGTAAGATAGCCGGACGCCTACCAATTGACAGACAGAGGTTGATGAACAGGCAGTGAATCTGCTGTATTGGGTTTGGCTCTGGCAGCCACACTCACATTTTTGCAGACCCTTGCACTGGACGGGACACACATCTCGTCTGAATGGCCTTTCAGACAGGCCAGATCGATGTAAAAGCCTGATTTTGGTTATTGTCTGTCTAAAATGGGACACACCTCTGTACTGGATCAGAGACACTCCACGGGAGTGTTATCTCAAGTAGCAGTCCTTTCAAGGCTCAGACACTCCTAAAGGTTCAGATGTACTCTGGCTGGCTTTTCTTTCCTTGCGGGAAAAAGGAGCGATGGCTGTTTGGTTTGAGCCAAGCACTAGGAATACATGGATCTAATCAGGAAAATGGGCAGAGGGAAGCAGGGGCAGACTTGTTTATGGTTTGTTTTAGAGAGGGCCTGGGACTTTGAATTCTCCATTTGGTGGGTGAGCTCTTCCAAACGCAGTCATCACAAAAACCATCATGCTGTCACTTGTCTGCCGGCAGTCAGTTTCAGTCAGGGCGAAACAGGTGGCAAGAGTAAATGAAGACTTTGACAGATGCACAACAGCTTGGACCACAGTAGCGATGCATTTCAGCTTGTAGCACTGACATTTATAAGCTGCTTTTCACTTTGTCTTTTTAGCATAGCTCAGCCACTCTTTATTCTTATTGCTGACTTGTTCTACTACACTTCTTAGGATGCCCTTTCCTGGTGATTTTGGTATATGCCTAATAAATGATGATGATGTTAAATATGCCAAATTTACACTAGTCTTGTTTGGTATTGTATTTAGGATTTTGTTTTAACACGCTGACAATGTTTTAATCAAAAGACTATCATATGGAGCCCAGAAGAGCTTTCTGAAGCATGACAGGAGGCGAGCGGTAGAGTGCCAGCCGGGTGCTGCTAGGTGTTTGTCATTCAGCGCATCGGCCCCAGCCGCTTCTCCTTTCCAAGTAGTCCCCCCAGATCTACAGTACGTGCTCAGCACATCCGAGAGCCCACAAAGTTGACATCTCCGAAAAGCAGTGCGGACACATGCACGTTGCAGGGCGGCCTGTGATTTTTCAGGCCTTTTCTCATCCTGTTATGTTCGTGTCGGCGACAAGAACATTTGGGGCTAACAGGTGGACTGGGGGTGGTGGAGAACATCAAACCTGTTTTCCAAACACACAATAAAGAAAAGGTCCATACTGCACCTGATTCTACTTCCATAATTTCTCAGCACTCACTGAAGATTGTGTCAGATGGTGTGTTCATTTTGATTTTTACAGAAACAGAAACAACCTATAACAGGTGTTTATTTGGCTTCACAAACGATTTTGATAAACTCTTGTGAATCAAGTGTGTGTGGGTGAGAGCCGTTAACACAAGGGAAAATACTTTTTCTGAAAAACAGTCTTTAGAGGCAATGAAATTGAAAGTTTACTGGTGTGAGTTCTGTCACCATATCACCTGATGCCTCAACTAAGTTCCTTGCCCCACTATTCAACTCTATGCTCCTCTGACTCATATATTTCATTGCACTTTAGCATGTGACAAAGCACACTTCAGCCTCGTTTACTTGATTGAATGTGTAATGGAGCCCATCGTTGACTTCATTATCCCCTTTTTTGAGCTGTTGGGAGTTAATGAATAGCAGAACTTCCCTGGCCATTTGGACTCGGTTATTGTGCGTGACCTGAGCTCCACCACTCTTAAAGGGGCCATCAGATATTTGTGCTGCCATTTCAGACAGCCCCAACTCCCATCTGTTCTCCTTCACTTGGCAGTGCCTCCCCAAAGAGAAGTGTTAGGCTGAATAATTTAAGTCAGTGATGGCTTCATTGCACTTGCAGCCACCTTTGTTGCAGTCAGAGAATAAGCCTCTGCATGTTCATCAGATACAGTTACTAACACAATTACAAATTCAGACTCTACATAATGCATTCTGGTTTACTTACTTAAAGCACGTCTGAGAAGGCACGGAAGAGAGAAAGTGGATGCCAGAGATCAAGACAGATACAGGACGTGTTCTTTATTAAGTACAGAACCACGCTCCCTAGATATACGGTGCTTGGTTTCTCACTCCAGTGACTCAAACAATACCACATGAACAATACAGACCTGAAAAAAAGCTGGTCTTTTTGAGGAAGTGGGACTAACTGCAAATAACCCGGGGTAAAGAGCTCATTGGTGAAGTCAGTTGCTCTGTGGCCAGATGAAGTGTCTGTGGACACACATTCTGAAGCCAAGGCTATCTCTATTGAGCCATTCAGCGCTGTAATGTCACTGATAACGGCTCAGAGTCAAGGTGAGCCGCTCGAATCCCTCTGTGCTGGGCACGTCAGGGCCAGGTGGGGAGCAGTAAGGCCAGCACAAGACATTGGAGTAGATTACTGGGACGTCAGTCTCTGACCTTAACACTCAGGGAAATTGTTGTGTGTGTGTGTGTGTGTGTGTGTGTATGTGTGTGTCTTTGTATGTGTGTGTCTATGTGTGTGTGTATGTTTGTCTATGAGAGAGAGAGAGAGATTGAATATTTATTCCTAATAAAAATATCCACACTGATGATCCTTTTCCAGTTACTTGTTGTGAAATTGTTCACAACCTATGCAACCACGTTTCATGTTTCACAACCATGTTTGATACCTTTCATTACAGTGATCTGAGAAACGTGTTCATTGAAAGAAACCTGTTTATTCGCCAGAATTACAATCTTCTCTTGTCTCCTCAGGGTTTCCTACTCTGTGCATGTCTCAGATGATTATCCAGGTATGTGATGAATGCAGTGAATACACCACACAAATGAGTAATATGTCAATGTGGTTTTTAAGAGGGCAGGCACATGCATGCATTCAAGCATAGTATAATTACCCACCAACACACTTGGTTTATTTACATACTGACTCTCTTGTGTAGTTTTTTCACAGTGCTTTGAACTGAGGGGCTATATCTTAGGATTACTATGGGACTATTATGATGATTTATTAACACAATGAATTTAATGATGTGGGACCCTGGGACTATTGTGATGCTATATTAACACCATAGATTTTGGAAATGCCATGTGAGAAACAGCAAATTTGCAAACTTGCATGACCCAAGGCAGTTGGCGTAGCCCCTTCAGCTGTGGATCTGCCCGAGGCTTCTTCCTAGGCCTCAACAGATGTAAAATAGGGAGTTTGTTCTTGCCCTTGTTGCTCATGAGTGTTTTCTGCTGTGAAGTGCCACGAGACATGACGTTTGTAAATCCTCTGTATAAATAAAATAAAGTTGAATTGAAAAGCCAGTTCTGAATGTAAAAATGTAATGGAGGCTGTGTAATGTAATCTCATCCAGCCCTGTTAACACAGATCTTTCCTCTGCTACTGTGCACTTGCATGACTTTTGACATGATTACATTTTCCATGGCACAGATTGTGATCATCTATTCAAGCCTCAGTGAAGTCAATGAAGTATCACGGCTCTAATGAGGAAGTTGTTGTCGGGTGCCACGCAGTGGGAACAGCTTTGTTGCGGATCTTAGTAGAGGCTTGGAATTGTGTGTGTTAAATACTCGGTTTCAGTTCAGTTAGCCATTTGATGGCAGGATAATAGCTAATTGGATTGAAAGAATAAATGAATGGATATGCGGAGAGAGAGTGACAGCTCAAAGCCCTCAGATGCTTGAATGGTTGCCAGTGTGGCGACTGCCTCATCAGTTACTCCAGCCTCTCGTGGTGTTAGCCTTGAGCTGATAAATACAAATGGTGGAGAGATGGACACTCTTGCTCCTGCTTTGGAGCGGTTGGCTGTTGGCAAAAAATGACAAAAATGGAAGTAAGCTACTGTCCCAGATATCCTTCCTCGGACTGGGACAGCCAGAGAGACAGGGTTTTTTTCCCCCCATTTTTCAGGAACAAAGAGTGGACACGGATCCTGTGTCAGGGGAGTGGTTTAATCCTGTCTTTTGGGTATTGTTTTGTCCTGAGAGAGGGCACCGTGAGAAAAGGCCAATTACACTGTGAATTTACAGGCCTCTGTACAGGCCTGTAAATTCACAGTGGCCCTGATTTACATGAAGAGTGGAGAATTGCTGTGACATGTTCAAAGGCATTAACCTCCCTCCAGAAGCACGGTTGTCATGGGTGGAATCAGGGCAGCACAGAGCTTTACAGAAAACCACAAACCTCTAAAAAGTGTCTCTTTCTCACCTTTCAGACAACACGTATGTGTCCAACTCTGAAAATGACGATGAAGTTCTAGTCATGAGAGATCCCATTCCTGTTATTTTTCACAGAATTGCAACAGGTAATCAACTTTCCTTTTCATTCAGCCACTGCTGTGTTGTATGCACCGTATTCTTGCTGTTGATCAGTCAACAACAAAACAGGCAAAACAGAACGATGTATACTCTTAGTAGATTAGAGCTAAGTAGAGTAGAGACATTGTATATTCATATTAGCTACTGTAGATTTAATCAGTTGTCTACAAATCAATCTCTGTCAAGGGTAAGTCCAACCGGTCCAGGCTCACTCAAGCCAAACATACAATAATAGGTGAAAACCAAACCAAAGCTATTAGTTATTCACACTTAAGCTGTACGGTACAAAGGAAAGCTAAGCACACCATAACTGACCCTGCCCCACCCACACATTGAATGAGTGCTTCCAGTTCTTATCACCAGGCCTGTGCAGACCTTTTTCTCAGGAATAAGAACACTACTTTTCAAATTGTATTTTATTGCTGAATCACTTTCACTTTGTCTTTGTGTGTCATTATCGCCTTGTTATACATCTTTGCATGTGTTCTCACTCTGGTTCTAATTTTTATGCTTGTATTTGATTCTGGATGTTTTATTTTTAATGATTTCGTTTTGTTAAGGGGGGTACATGGATTATAGGAGCATTTCATACATAGCTGCGAGTCTCAAAGATGTGAAAATGCCGTGCTCATGGTCGTGCTCATAGTATTGTTATTGTTCCGCTCGTATTTCATGTACTGTAAGTGGAAAATATGAATGATATCACAGGTCTAGCATGGCTTAGTTTGCCTCGCATATGCAGCTCTCATAAGCCCGCTCTTTTACTGCTGGCTGCAGGCTACGAGTCGTGCAGCTAGCAGAGAAACTCAGGCACGACACACACCGTTCCCCCTACTCCATTTTCATATCCACTGCTGTTATTGAAAATGATTAGTAAGCTTCCAGTTTGTTCTAGGAAAGGAAAAGCAGGAAATGTGCCAGCCTTTTGTCCTTCCCTCTTGAGACTGTCTGCATGTAGGGAATTTCTCTGGCTGTTGAAATGTGTGTGTTTCAGTACAACATTTGAAATGTGTGTGATCCTGTAGCCACTGTGGAATGTGTAGATAGATAGATAGATAGATAGATAAATAGATAGATAGATAGGTAGATAGATAGATAGATAGATACTTTATTGATCCCCACGGGGATCAAAAATCACACACAACATATACTACAGCGTACACAGGATGATAAGAAGCAGATCAACAAAACAACATGACTAGATCAACATTACTAAAAAGAACAATAGAATACCAATGCTAAGGGTAGAGATGCACATGAATGTACTGTGGTCCAGTATGAGGTATGTGTCAAGGTAGTAGTGCAAATGAGTCCAGTAGTGCAACAGTGCAAGGTTAAAAGTCTAGTGACCAGCAATAAATATGTACATATGTAAAATGGGCAATAAAAGATAAGCATAGCAATTTAACAGTTCTAGTATAAGGACAATAAGATAAAAATAAAAAATATCCTAATAATATAAATTACAAATATAAATATATAAATTACAGCATCAGTGTAAGGATACGTCATATACGGGTTCATGCATCAGTCAAGTATGAAGGTCAAGTATCAAGTTACAGTTATTGTTATTGGTCAAGTACTTTGTTACAGTGTACACACTGTACTTTACGAGTTGCAAACCTTGTACAGCACCAAGGTCAAATACCATATAGTGATATTTTTTGTGCAGACATTGATTTATATTGTTATATATTTTTATCTAGTTATTTTGGATCCACGCCATTCAAAATTAGCATTGTCAGTTTGATATAGCAATTATTCCCATGCATTCATCAGAATCAGTTCAACTAAAAAAGAGAAATAATTTTTTAAATAATCAGCTCACTTATAGGCTTATCCTTTTCCTTCTATGCTGTGTGTTTGTGTGCTCAAACTCTCAATGGTCCAAAAACATACACATATATGAGTCAGAAATATACCATAGCTCACAATTTTAGCCATTTGTGCTGTATAATATTAGTGCATAGTATGTCTTATCATGACAGCAATGTACCGTTGGGGTTTTAATTTATTAAATAAAAAATGGTCTCATATCTCTCATATCATCACAGTCCTTGTTATAAGGCAGATTTTTCCTATTCCCTCTAATATGTTAAAACAGGAATGGTTTGCCTCTAAAAACAAATGATTCAAAATGGTGACAAATCTTGTGGGGATAGCAGCCTGGAGTTAGAATAATTTGTGTTAACCCCTGTAGGCAGGAATAAAGGAAAAAAATCTTTCGACTATTAAACAGATTACAGTTTTTAAAAATGGATATATAGATCCTTGAATTCAGACCTTAATTTTCCACAGTTTGTGTCTGTGTGTGTACTTTCAAACTGAAATTATCCTGTTTTTTCTACTGGCCCAAGTGTCTATTTTATCACTAACAACTCTCAACTTACATGGAACCAAAGTAAAAAAAAAATAACAGAAAAATCTTTAAAAAGCTTATTAGAGAAAGAAATGACATTTTCATCACCCTTCTAAAAAGTTAATGCTGAGGCGGCTAATTATGTTTGGAAGGAGAGTAACTGAAAACACAAGTGTGTTTGTTGGAACCATCGTGGAAACTCCACTAACATTAATCAGATCTGCTTAGTTGTGGCTGATAAACTTGGCCATCTTTGAACAAGTGAAAGAGTAACCGTAAGGATTGGCAGCGAATGTAGCGTGGCTAATGAGCCTCCCTTGTCCTGTTCTGGGCCTGGGGTGGATGCAGTTTGTCAACAGAGAGCAAACATCCTCCACCCTTGCTTTTTTGTCTCTCTCTTAAATATGTTTTTTTTTTTTGAATGTTTGTTTTTTTTTGCAGCTTTTTCTCCTGTAGCTCTAAACTGACTGTTTGGTAAACAATGCCTCTACTGGTGTAATGGTTCTCTCGTACTCTCTCTCTCTCTCTCTCTCTCTCTCTCTCTCTCTCTCTCTCTCTCTCTCTCTTTCTCTCTCTCTCTCTCTCTCTCTCTCTCTGTCAAAGCCACACATAAGCAGCACTTGGTCCTGGTCTCAGCTAAAAAACCCTTTCCCTTTACTCGCTCAGTATAGCCACTGTAGTTAGCCGCATGTTATCCTCTGGCAGTATGTTGTGTGTCCTGTCCTGCTATGCTCTTGCTATGCTGTAGCATGCCATGCTGCTGCCCCCCCCCTCTCTATGTGAAGCAAAGAGTGATGATGGCTGTCTCTCCTCCACGCAGAGATCAGATTTAGCAACGATGCCAGCAGCTGCCTCTCCAACCGATTAAAGCTCCAGATTGACAAGACTCCGGTAAGTTACAGTCACCATGCTTGGTCATAAAATGGATATTCAAAAATGACGTTGTGGAAAATCAAAAATGGCAAGATCAAAAATCACACACACAGTTCTGTAAAGAGTACCTAATTCTGGGACACCTCTGATGTGGATAAGTTTTACACTTAGCTATTATTGAGGACTTTGAGTTCAATTTGTTACTAACATCAACATTTGCATTTACATTTGTTACTAACATTTTCCCTTGTGAAGGGTCTGACTCTCCAGGTGAATCATAAAAGCATCTTAGCTTTGAGAAATTAAATAAAATGTTTGCATGTATTCCTGCATATCTAAATGGCAACACAAAGTCCTCCAAAGCATATTGTCTACTGTATTTTCTTTTGTTTGTGAGCTGTTTCCAGCCTAAACATCCAGTAAGTAAGCAAACTTAAGTACAGGCAACAGCTGTGAGGGCACAGGGGACAGATTTTGCTCCGCCGCCTCTTTGGCTGACGTGCTTAACTCTCTCCTCTTCATTTGCTTACCAAATATGTGCCTAAAATACACAGTGCCATCAGCATTCAAGGACAGATGAACATTGATGATGATGATGATGATGATGCACAGCCTTAGCGAATGCCACTTTACTGTAAGGCAATCACAGCACTTAGTTGTAAGAATTTAGAAATTCTTATTACTGGCCAAGTGTATTTACTGTACACACACAAGGAATTCAGTCTCTGCATTTGACCCAAACGTGAATTAGTGAACCACACACAGCACACAGTAAAACACACGTTGAGGTGACCGTGAAACACAACGTTGAGGTGAAGCACACGCTCAACAGGCAACCCTTCATTTATAAGACCAAAGCCCTAAACAGTAGGCCTTGTTTGCCCTGAAAGTTGAGCACTGTTTGTAATTTAGACTTGTTTTTCTTCTCGCAGTGTCCCTATGCCCTGGAGGAAGATTCTGAGGGTGACAATGACTCAGAGGAGTTCTACTATGGCGGTCAGGTGCTTAATTTCCTCTTTGTTCTCTCCTTCATTTTGGGAAGTGTGTGGTGTGAAAGGGGCCCTAAAAAATTGGGATGTCTTCTTTTTTTCCTCAAGCACAGGCAAGGCTCATTCTTTATTGAAGCCTGTTCTCAAAAGTTAATGGCGAATGTAGATCCCAGAACTTTGAGTTAACTCAATTATTCTTTTCCGCGTGTCTCTGCAGTGACGGCTGCTAGGTTTTAAAAGGCCGAACTTCTTTTACTTTCAGTCTTTCTCCCTCTCTGTTTTTTTATCTCCCCGCCCTCCTTTCTCTCTCTTTCTCCCTCCCTTTCTCACTCACTTTACTTTCTTTTGCAAGTGCACACCATGAGCACTCAATGTAGACAGACCGTTCCCACACCCCACGCACTCAAGTCTAGACAGAGCCAATCCATTCCGTTCTTCAGGGATAGTGACCTGTGTGTCTGCCCATATCTTTCAGAGGTGAATTCTCTCTGATTGAAGGTGCCTAGCGAAGATTAGGGGTGTGTATGTGGGGGGGAGGGGGTAGGGGGTGCAGGGGGTGACCATAAAAAGAAAGTGCCCCTCCTCGCAGTGAAACACCTGAAAATGTGAAATGTGAAGTTGGGATCTTTGGACCCTTAATCTTCAGGCTTGCATTAATTAAAGCAACAGTAAAAACGAGAGAATGCCATAAAAAAGAAGAGGTGTGTGTGTGTGTCTGTGTGTGTGTGAGAGAGAGAGAGAGAGAGAGAGAGAGAGAGATGGAAAGAGAGAGCTGTTTCCTCTCTGTGCTGCTCCTTGTGTGAAGGGGAGAGTTATGTGGCCATTCATCACAGGAGGAGCGCATGGGGGAAGGCTTCCATCATAACAGCCCAGGCCTCCGCACCAACGCCAGTGCCACTCCGTTAAATGAGTCGTGTGCCCACGCGGCCCGGCACAGTGCGGGGATAGCTACGGTAGCGGCGACAGCAGTGGCAGGGGCGCCATTAGCGGTAGGCCTGAACTCAGCGTGCCCCCCCGGACGCCTGGTCGGGGGGTGGAGTTGCCCAGGGTTGGGGGAGGGGGGGGGGGGGGGGGGGGCAGACGGCCTGCCGTGACTGATTAGCACGCCCGCTCTGAGATGATGATGCATTGAGGCTGGGCGCTCCGCTGGCCGCTGCCGTGGCAGTCAATCACCGTAATGTGCCCATTACCCACTGACATGCACTCTGTTGTTCCGCAAGTGTTGGATTATTGGAAAGTGCTACTGGAATGGGTGACTGGAAGGCGGGTGGGGGTGGGGGGTGGTGGCACAGGATGGTGTGTATGCTATGAGTGTTCCAGAACATTCCTCCGGAACATTTATTGCTTCTACTTCCTTTGAATCTGTTGACAGCGTGTTGACAGTGAAGAGAACACTCAGGGATAAACGTGTTTGAGTTCAATGAGTTCTTCAACAGAGGCTTGTATGGGGTGAAGGGTAGGGGTTAGGGTCAGCTTACTGAAGTTAGCTCACTGTTTTGTTAATGTATGGTAAGGCACTGAGTGAGTAGCCTAAATGAACTCTTTCAACAGCAGAGCCACCTAAAGCATGCGTTGGATCCTTTTTTTTTGGGAAATGTGCTGGTTAATGATTCTACATGTATACAATCTGCTTGAGGAGAAGAAGAAGAAGCTGAAACGAACAGAAGTTCACAAATATTTAAAATAGATATGGTCTTTTTCTGTTGCATATTTGTATATGTTAACCAGTTACAGTATCTGCTCATTTCGGCATGAAGCACTGTGTAGGGTTTTTTGACTGGATATTGATGTGGACGTTGAGACAGAGAGTACAAAGAAATGAGTCTGCATCTGGAGGAGGTTATTTATGCAATTTCTGCCATCCCCTCGAAGGTAGTGCTTTGGTCTTCCTGACAAGTGTTTTTGAAATTGTGATTACAGGATAGGTACCCAGAGAACTGCAGG
>JAGFZM010000238.1:0-5000 GCA_017657215.1 Limnothrissa miodon
TTTTTATCCCCTAATTTGAATCCCATGAGTCCTGTCCCCTCCTGCAGCTCCAGCTCAGTACACCGGCCCACACTGAGGCTGTGTACTCATAGGGCACAGAGCACGGAGGTCTGTTGTAAAAACGCTCTGATTGTAAACCTGATCTAATTCATGTAATAGTGCTGAAAATCGACCTCCCCATTTTATGATTGGGTAATGGGAGCTGAGTGGGCCTGATTAATGCTTAAGGCTAATGGCACATGTTGTGCGCTGTCCTCTGTAGCCAGTCCCGGATAATACATCTGTATTGTGAATGATTAGATCTGTGGGGGGAAAGACTCCATTACTTGATCTCCAGCTTGTTTATTTTACAGCACGTTCCTCCAGGCCTCATGGTTGGCCCTAAATTTCAGTGATGGAAATTAGAACAGTTCACTCCAGTTCGGTCCAGGTTTCATAGTTTTGTCTACGGGTGACTTGGGTAACACAAGCACAGCAGTGGCATACAGAAAGCATGCATCTGAAATAAATACGATGCTGAAATATCTGGGGGAATTTGGGGGAATCTGGTTGTGTGAGTGTTCGTGACATGCTCACTGAAGGCTCACCCTCCGTGCCTGTGGAACTGTGCAAGGCATGAGGGGTGCAGTCCAAGACACAGGGAACAGTGGCATTGACAGCAAAATGGCGCCCTCTTCAGGAGAGTTGAGGGGTTACAGGTCCCCGGTCAGTCTCACTACCCAGAGTTTAAAAGCTGCTTTACCCATGTGGCAAATGTTAAGGTGAATTCATGTGCTCGACTTCTCACTTATTTTGTTGGGCTACTTTTGTTATCGCTTGCTTAAAGTGTTGGCAAGTTACGTTACTTGTCACTACGAGGCTTTTAGGCAAATCCATACAATAGGTAGGTCGATGACTGCCATAACAATGAGAACACACATTGTAATGGCCTCTTTTGTATATATAAACAGACAGACCGTATATCACTTCCCCTTCCTATTCAATGCACTATATTATATAATATATGCACTATATTATATTATATTTGCTTATACAGTAGATATCAGACAGCTGTTTTTTTTACAGACCACTCTTCCATATGAATGAACACCACTGCCACTGAAGTACAGTAAAGGTTCATTTGCACATGATGCAGAAACGGACACAACAACAAATAGAGTGTGTGTGTGTGTGTGTCTGTGTGTCTGCTCTGCAATAAAACTGACTACTCTTTAACTCCCCCATTGCTGCTTTTAAAAATTATCAATTAAGAATCCACAGTAACAGTGACTGTACACCATTAAGTACAGGGGCCATTCCAGATGGACCGTCAAAAGCACTGCTGCCGCAGGCACTATTTAATTGGCTTTAATTTCAATACCATTTAAAAGTAACTGCCTTTTACTGATATCCAGTGTGCACACGCACACACACAAACATACACATGTACCTGCCATGTGCATGCCTTAATTTATTTAGACACAAGAGTATTGCCAGCTTATCTTTGTGTTTAGCCTGCAACACAAATAGCATTGCTCTGAATACAAATGGCATTGTCTTCCTTTTAAAAAGCATACTGTTCTCATCCTAAAGCAGATAGGAAATTAGCACACAGGTAGATGGAAGTGTTGTTTACATTTATTAAATGCATTCTTCATATGCTCCTGAAGCAGATTGGAAATGCAAATTAGCCAATTGGCTAGAAACCTTATATGTACCACATGTACACACACTGTCATACCAATGACGATGACTGTAATAATTTGCTCTGCATTGTCCCTGACAAATAAACTAAATAAAAAAAAAAAAAAAAAAAAGCAGATTGGAAATGAACACATGAAGAGCTGTATGAAGAGCTGTATTTATTTTCCTTTACTACATGTATATGTTAAAACTAAAGTGACCAATTCTGTTCTGCTGTGACGGGCTGCATCAAACACGTTTCTTTGCCTGGCCGATGGAATCAGAGCCCACACTGGAAGAGGGTGCAGCTCAGAGTGTGTGTACATGCCAATGAAAGCAGGGCTCTCCTCATCCAGACTCCACTTTCTTAATTTCCTCCTCTGCCCCCTATTAATCTCTTGAACACTTTCCACCCGTAGTCTCTCCATCCCGCTGTCACGGCGCTGTTCTGACGTTGTCTTTTGCCTCCCCCCACCCGGTCTGTTTGGGCAGGTATGGCATGGACTGCCTGATCCAGTTTGAAGACTTTGCCAACGTCAACGCCTTCCGCCTGCTGAACAAATATCGCAACAAGTACTGCACTTTCAATGACGACATCCAAGGTATCGTGGTCAGACCAACACAATCCCCCCCCACCCCCCAACACACACTTGCACAGTTTACATGTGAAGAAAAACACACTGCATTAATCATAAGTGACACACACACACACACACACACACACACACACAGACTACAGGCAGAGCATGCTGTTGATTTGGGTAAATGATAGCCGTCCTTATTCGCTTTGTGAGTCTGCCACCAGCTCCTCATTTGAGTCAAATGAAAACAACATTCCAGGAGGAATTAGATCTAATTACAGTAGTCCCCAAAATTAAAACAGCTGTAATTAGAACCACATTTAATTCCACATTCAATTCTCTTTATCTCTCTCTTACTCTTTCTCTCTCTCTCTCTCTCTCTCGCTTCTGATTCTTTGTGCCGTCAGCAGCCAAACCTATGCCAGCATACTTCAATCAACACCTCTCAACGCTCACACTAAATTAAACACCTTCTTTTATAGGAGTGTTGTTTGGAACAAAAGTAATGCTGATAGGTGTTTGAAAACATCTTCCAGTATAACTGTTTTGTTGTTGTTGTGCCTTTTCCTCTTTCTGTCTGTGTGAGATTGGACAATGGCCGTAGCTCAGATAACAATAAAACAATGAAGCCATGGGGAAATGTGGAGGTTGACTGGCAACATAAATTACTATTGTTATGTGACGTTGTTTAACCAGAGGGTAGTTGTTTGCTCTGACTGATTGATGGGCACTGGGAACATGTGATGTGAAGAAAAGTATTCTTTCCTCCCCCAGGCACGGCTGCAGTGGCAGTGGCCGGGCTGCTCGCTGCCCTCCGCATTACTAAGAACAAACTGTCAGACCATACCATTCTCTTCCAGGGAGCGGGGGAGGTAAGTCTGCAGACCTCAATCAATATGCAATATGTTCAAAAACTAAATATGATGCACATGGTTAGTTGTAATGTTACATGTGCATAAGACTAAATTGCGCTGTACATAAAGTGCTAAATTAGCCGGCTCTTTCCTGTACAGTACCACATCCTACCCATTGCCTGTAATTGCTAGAGGACTAATCACAGACCATTGTTTCATTTTCCACTGCCCATATTGCATCTGAGCTCATATTATGGAGCCTAGGCTGCCTTAAACTAGGTCCTCGATAAACAAGCTAGTTTTGCTTCACTACCAGGGAAGGTCTTGATCATGGTCCACACAAATGATCAGGAGGCATGGGTCAAAAGCTATAAAGCAGCATAGTGTAGTTCATTATTAGATATTTTTGTTTTAAATACATCTTCAAAGGCTTTTTTGATGGAATGGATGGAATATCATCTCATGGAAAATGATTTGTCACATGGCTCATGTGGTAGCACAGAGTAATTCATTGCATGCTTTGGACAAATGGACAACAATTGACAATATTATTATAAAAAGTAGTCTGGTTAAAACAATAAGGGAGTACCCTATACAGTACACTGAAAAGCAACAGTGTGTAAACTCTAATCCTCGAACTTGTCCTAATTTGTGTAGGTTCCTTTGTTCTCCATTCCCTCCAAATCAGAAATGAATTGAACAAAAAGGGTCATTGCATCATCATTTTATCCTCAACTATTTCTAATTCTATTTTGTTATCATGCTTTCCCTTTTTGCCCCAGGCTGCCATGGGCATTGCTGATCTGATCGCCATGGCGATGGAGAAGGAAGGCCTTCCACTGAAGGAGTGCCTGAAAAAGATCTGGATGGTGGACTCCAAGGGTCTCATTGTCAAGGTAGCATCTCCCCTCTATAGATGCCCTGTGTGTCTAATAGTCATCATAAATATAGAATAACCCCCATAGATTTCACTGCCATTGTACCAGGGCCACTCTCAAGGTCCCATAGCTATGCTGCTGCTGCTGGTGGTGATGGTTCTTCATGGATGGCCACCTTTGATAAGTGGGCTTGTTCTATGGGGGAAATGAGACCAGTTCATTAGTTAGCCTCATTGGCCAGGCCTGCTCAGTCATGGGTGGTAAATCCACCTCAACTACAGTACAGGCAGTTGTTGGGAGTGTTACTGAATCGTCACGTACATGTACTCCATTGCTGCAATAATTGGCTTTGGTGATTATCAGGGACACTGGTTAGACCGTGTGCAATAGCTGTGAACACAGTTGGAAAAAAATACTCTAAATCTTAAGCTAGACTTGACGTGACAAGCATGTGCCACATTATAGTGCCGGTCTAAAAACGACATGTAAATTCCAGCAACGTACCTTCAACTTACCCTAGCCTTACCCTTGCTGTAGTTTACTTCGAGCATTCTGACTTGATAAAAAGTCTGAATGCAGATTGACACAATTGCGAAAGGTCTGCCACAATATGACCTCTTCATATCTCTCTCTCTCTCTCTCCCTTCCTCCCTTTCTTTCTTTCTTTCTCTCTGTCTCTCTCTCAGGGCCGAGAGCACCTGACCCACGAGAAGGAACGGTTTGCCCATGAGCATTCCCAGATGAAGCGTCTGGAGGATGTGGTGAAGGACCTGAAGCCAACCGCTATAATAGGTAGTGTTCATACAGTTCAACAGCACACTCAGTGCACCTCTCGACACACACACACACACACACGCAGACACACACACACAAACAGGCAGACACATGCAGACACACACAAGAACTCATAAACACTCAAATCTAATAACCCCTCCCCCTCCACACACACACATAATGCATAATCCTCAGCTTTTACCTCCTCACTCCCAGTGACAAGTGGACAAGTGGTCTCTCTTGTTCACACA
>JAGFZM010000238.1:10000-22007 GCA_017657215.1 Limnothrissa miodon
TGCGTCAAATCTTCTGGTTCTTTTTTCTACAGACAGCACTATATGTTATGTGTTATGTACTATACAACCTTGAACAACAGGGCTATGGATTGATTCTCTTATCGTTTTGCACTCTGATTGAGGAGAGAAAAAGAGCACTATAGATGCCATGCAAAGGGATCAAAGGAACATCATGCGACAGCATGGATGCATTATGTAACTGCTGGCATCTGTCCTCTTTCAGACCATTGCTGACTTGGTGACGGAACACGACCTCTCCGAAGGAAGACTTTATCCTCCCCTCACCTCAATCCGTGATGTGTCCTTCAAGATTGCCGTCAAGGTGACCCTTCCTTTGTCCTAAAGGCCATTTGGTCTCTGCCAATTTTGTGTGTTCGCATTTGTGTGTGTGTGGGTGAGTGTGTCTGTGTGTATGTGTGTGTGTGTGTGTGAGAGAGAGAGAGGGAGAGAGAGAGAGGGAGAGAGAGAGAGGGAGAGAGAGAAAGGGAGAGAGAGAAAGGGAGAGAGAGAGAATGGCGTGGCGTGGCCGGGTGTTCTCATTTTATGAAGACCAAAGACAAGCCCCAGGCTGACTCCAGATCAGAACAGAGTTCCTTCAACATTATGCTTACAGTAATGCTCATAGCTCATAAGGGGAGTTAGGTGGGGTTTGCTAAGAAACCTTTGAGACGCAGGTCACAGTCAAATATTGTAGTATCCAAAACATTTGGGCTCTCTCCTGCCAAATTTGAGGCACAGGTTAGGGGAAAGCTAAAGGCAAAGGCCAGTGATTTTAAGAAACACAAGTACAAATGATTCAAATAAAATCTCTTCTTTTGTGATTGAAAACTTATTTCAGTTTGCATTAAGGATTCGCTCTGTTCAGTGTTTTTTTTTTGACAATGGAAAAGAACTCGGGGGACTTTACAGTGCCTGCACCCAACACACCCCAAACACATTTGAAGCTAATTTAACTTAGCCTTTGGTTAGAGGCAACACTTATGCTTACTGCACCATTTTTATTAGCATATTCACTACTAGAGTGAGGTGGCAAACCTAGAGTGCTCTGGGTTCATTGTTCTAGCACAACAAGGCCTAAGTCTGACCTCCCATCAGATGACTTTCAATGACCATACAGTTATGTTACTGGGTACCTGTTATGTAGTTTCTACTTATTTGAGGGCTTTTATGTACATTTCATTAAAGTGTCGGTGCATTTCTGTTTACCATGTACCATGTGGCCCACACATTCATATCCTTTTGTGTGTGTGTGTGTGTGTGTGTGTGTGCCTGTTCGTTCCTTCTGCACACACAGATAGTAGAGTACGCATACAAGCACAAGATGGCCACCCTCAGCCCCGAGCCTGAAGATAAGGAGGCACTGGTGCGCTCCCTCATCTATAGCACTGACTACGACGAGTTCGCCGTCGACTCCTACCGCTGGCCCGAGGACGCCATGACCATCCAGTCATGCAAGTTGTGATGGACACTACCAGCGTCCCGGCACAGGGGCCAGATGGAACAGAGGATGAAGAGGAGGAGGAGGAGGAGGTGGAGGAGGAATATGACTTCTCTCTATTGATTATAGCACTGTTTTTACATGTTCTTAATGCTTTGTACGTTGTTGTGTGTTGTCCCTCCGTCAGCTATGAAGGAATATAAAGCAGTAAATGAATAAATGAACTCAATAAAGGTGTTTTTATTACCACGCAACATTAGTGTGGTCTGTCTGTGGAAATCAGTGCAGCAGTGCTTAAATCCTCCCTCACATTCAGTTTTTACAATATGGTTGGAAGACATCAAAGATGGGTGTTCAAAGCTGAGGTCTAAAAGTTGTTTGCACACCACCTCAATCACACACACAGACACACACACACAGGGCATTAAAAGCTGAGCATTCCATCAAGGGCTGCATAGTTGTGTCCTGGAACATAACTGTTTTCCACAGGCTGAGGTGAGATCACACGAGACCTAGTTTTGAAAGACAAGTTAATGCCCTGGCAGGTAACCTCAAAGCACTAGCTTCAACACACACACACACACACACACAAACACTCTCCAAGCAGTGCATCTTTGTCTGATGATCAAACTGAGTTATTTAACTGAGCTGAAATCCTTTGAACTTGATGCCATCAGCACTAGTGTGCAACTGATACGACCTGTAACTACACACCACCAGGGTTTAGCGTGCAAATAAAAGATTTTTTTAAAAGGCCATCATATCTTACTTCAGCTAGGTTTATATTTCTTATTCACACTTCATTTTATTATTAGCGTGACTTGAGTACTATCACTGTGGCTGATTTTGGCTATTCTCTTGTGGCCAAGCTCTGGTACCATTTTTCTTCATACAAGTTCTCCTTGGGTATTTCCTGTTGTATGTATTTATGATTTTTCATGAATTCTGTGTGAAATCGGTATAGCATGTTCTCATCATTCAGTGTGCTGTGCTTTGGGCATTTAACAGTGCCAACAAGCTCCAGCCAAAATTGCGCTCTGATGGCTCATTGTGGTCATTACATTACATGTTTAGCATATATGCATATGGCGTATATTTAGCATATAGCATATAGGATGTCAGAACAGGTATGGGTGCTGTTAGACCACCGGAGACGTGCCCGGTGTATGAGGTGTATGCAGGACCTCAAAATGAATTGAGCCCAGACATTTGGGAAGCACCAGTGTGTGTGAGGCACTACAGGGTGCGATAAGTATGGCTGGAAGTATGGAAGTAAATGGGTACGCTTTCAAAAGGGGTAGATAATGGAAGTCACTTAAAGTGTCTGCTAAATGTATATATAACGTTATGGAACATTCTCTGGAATTGTCTAGGGTTCGTGGGGTTATAGTACCAAGAAACTACCTAACTTGAAAATCTTATCTAGCTGTGTGGTAACCATGGTATCAGCAATTTAGGATCAGCACCCAAAGTGTCAAAAACCATCTGTTTTTAACGACGATCACCCTTTTGCCCCTATTAAAGCTGGAGAGGATTGTTCTGAAACAAATTCAGTTGGCTAAGGTCAAATATTGTTGTGGATCATGATGTTCTTTCCATTCTCTAACTGGCACTTCCGTGGCATACTCTTTTGTGGCAAAACTGTGCTGCTGTTTTTCTTCATACATGTTATAGTTGGATATTTCCTGATGTACGTACTGATAATTTCATTTCAATTCTGTGTGAAATCGGTATACCCTGGTTGCATCTATTCATTGGTCCATTCTTCAGTGCACTGTGCTTTCTGCATTTAATGATAAGGTTTCTTTCCAATCCAATTTGAAAGATGCATTTGGTAGGCTGCCCCAGAAGGCCCTCTTACGGTATCAGATGGACTAAGAAGCCTTTGATCAGCTCTTAGCTTTTAAATGATCAGTTAAAATTGTTCTGTGAAGCCAGCAAGTAATCCTGAGTAAATGTTGGCATCAATCGTAAATTGTTGCGATGCTTACATGTATGGTGAATGACATTCATTGTAAACGTCATTGAGTTATAGTGGCTTGAACAAGAGAAATGGACTGGAGTACTTTGGCTTTGTGGCTTCTGCCAAACCATCACTTCTTCCTTCCTTACCTTCTCTGCCTCTTTTTTTATTGTCTGTTCCCCCCTCTCCCTTTTCCAAAATTAAGAATAGGCCCGTGTGTAATTAATATTACACAAACTTTTAATTACATAAGAGATTGAAACTCTGAGAACCCCCACTCCCTCTCGTGTTATATTGCTTGAACAAGAGAAAAGGACTCAGACTAGTACCTTGAGGCATACTCTTTTGACCAAATTCTTCTGAGGCACACTCTTTTAAGCATAATCTTCTGAAGCTTACTCTTTTGAGGTGTACTCGTCTGATGCCTACTCTTCTAATGCATACTCTTATGTTAAGACTTCTTACCGTCCAGAATACATTTCAAATTTTCCCTCTGGTGCAGTACATATTTTGACCTCTCTCTCCTTGCAAGTCAAAAGCTGACAGCTCTGCTGTCTTTCCTGTGCTCTTGTGAATTCTTTCTCGTTCTCATTCACTGCTTCTTGCTCCCACTCTTACGCCTCCGTCTTGTCTCCGGTTAACTGCTCAGCTTTGTCAAACCATACACAGTGATTGTAGATGCTTTTCTAAGACCAGTACTTGCAAGAACACCGTACACCTGTAAAGAGAATTAGCTCTCTAATCTCGCAGGATCAAAGGAAGGATGTTGCATGTATCTCTAATCTTCTTACATAAAAAGGAATTATTTCATTTTAAATATGGGACTTCCTTTTTTATTATTATAATAAAATATAAAAAAGTATACTTTATAGTCAAGTACTTCTTCCTTCCTTTCCTTCTTTGCCTCTTATTGGCAGCCCCCCTTTTCCAAAATCTAGAATGACTAATTAATATTACACATGCATAGTAAAAGTTACTTAAATTAAGTAAATTAATATACAATGTAAGTAAAACAACTCACTTTAGCTGTTGGCCATTGTAACATAATAGTACTAATGTACTAATAGTACTCCTTAACCTTTAAGGTTTCAGATCTTATATTGGTGGCATGTAACCTTATGGATAGTTTAGACCTACAACTGGCGAAATAAATTGTTTTAACATTGTTCACCTTTAGTCCTTTTCCATCAACATGGTGTCCATTTCCACACAAATTCTTTCATGTCTGCGAGAACACAAAAGGTGTCCAAGCACTGAAGTTGGATAACAAAAGATTAACATTCAGTAGCTCTCGGAATGGTTCAAAAATGTCCATTCTGCAGCTTCAAAGTGGTATGTTCGCTTGGTTGAGAGTGCGTGAAACGCGCTTTGCCTGTTCTCTGCAATGATTTAGCCCTTGTTGTCCACGTCCTTAGCAATTACGTTGTAAGCATGTGAACGGAGGTTTGCACTGACCGCGCAGGGTAGGCTATACAGTGCACCTTGTGCAGTGTGCGCAACACACAGGATTTCTGGAGTGCACATTTACATGCGCTACTCTGGAAACAGAGCTACTATTCGCCAGAATATGCAAATCAAAGATTTATGATCTATGGATGCAGAAGTAGTTTAATGATTGGAACGGACTATTTGTTATTTGCGAGTAAAAAGATGAATGAAGTAGACTCAACAGTTGTGAACTGCACCCTCTCACCAAACACTACATGGAATGGCGATGTCGACAACGATGAATACTACAGTATTGTCGAGGTCACAGAGACTACCATTTTACCAGCTTTCGTAGGTTTTCTCTGTTCCACTGGCTTAGTTGGGAACATACTGGTGCTGGCTACTATTCTCAGGTAGGATTCAATTCAATTCAATTCAATTTTATTTATATAGCGCATTTTTACAAAAGGCATGTCACAAAGCGCTTAACACAAGAGGCCCTATGAGCAACAGGGGCAAGGAAAAACTCCCTCGCAGCGTTTTTTGTTTTTACTTGTTATGGTAGAGGAAGAAACCTTGGGCAGTTCCGACGGCTCAAGGGGCTAACCCAACTGCCTAGGGCAGGTTTTCAGTCTCTTAGATGGTGAGTAGTCCACTATTATTCCATTAGATACATATTACAAGAACATTTTGGTAAATAAAGTACATGAGGATATGATGTCAATACTTAAATGTCAACTCTATGTAAAAAGGCAAGGGCGTAGGTTTGGTCTCAGCTTTGGTAGGGACAATACCCTTAAAAAAAACCCTTCCTCACAGATAAATTATTCAATAATTTTGAATCTGTATTATGTTGTATCTGTATTCTGAAATCTATTTTGAAATAATGACAATTATACAATACATAGGCTACCTAAATATTAGCTATTACCTACAGTAGGCCTAATTGTGAAAAGACTAAATTATGAATTTGACTCCGCTTGACAGTCAGTTAGCTTTAACTTTTAATAATAGTCTACAGACAAGGCTACTATTAACTGCAGACTATAGACTACACTAATAACACCAATTAGCCTAAGCCTACAAATTTATACCGGAGATGGTTAACATAATATTCGTCACCTACCTGATTGAACATCATCTCTCGCATGTAAGCTGCAACACCTCACAGTAGGAAGGGCTGCACACTCTGGGTGCTAAAACAGTAGATCTTTTTTCTATTTGCGTGGTACTGTAGGCTAACAACAACAAGGAAGAAAATCGGCCAAAGTGATTTTCAGTACCAATGTAATAAGTTTAACACTTTTCTGAGAATATAAAACGCACCTGCCTGTGCTTTTCTACTTGCTACATAATTAGCCTACAAAATGCATTACGGCATATTAGCATTTTGCTTTAACTACATGACCCCCCTGTCATCAATCCAGTCATCAACCTGATTGCTATCATCATCCAACACCACACAACGATTTATCACAGTAGGGAGACGGGTGATAACACTTGCTAAACCAATTCTATGCACTACTTACTCTCTCTGTGTTGAAATAGCTCCGTATCTTTTTTCTTTTTTGGTGGCATTCTCTAGGCTATATGCTTGGCTATAAAGGTGAGTTTGAATAACCAGGATAAGTTTAACACTTTTCTGAGGACATACAGGTTATCACAGATAACGTTATCAGCACAAAACGAACCTGCGCTCAACTCTTGTAGACAACTTAATTTTAACGATTAATGCAGGCTTTGTCCTTGTGAGTGGAACGTGAACCTGCAGGCGCGTTAGAGCCAATCAAATCACAATATGGATAAGTTCGATGCTGAAGCTCTGGAAAATGGATTGCTAGCACGTCAAAAGAACAAAACCTACTGTCTGCAACTTATTCTATTGCGTCTGCAAATAAATAAGTTAATAAATTCATATTGATATATAAAATAAAATGCGAAATATTGGTAGGGACTATTTTGTCGTTCCAAAATATTGGTTGTGACTTGTCCCTATGGTCCCTATGCCAACCTACGCCCATGTAAAAAGGACTTAACTGGAATTTATTTTAACTCAGGAAAAATGTCATGCTTCGTTCATTATTTATAATCGTCTGTCAATTGATCTGAAGCATGAATGATTTTGCTAATTACGATTCTTATTCTGATTATAGATTTGCATACATTTTTATGCAACTCATGGTATGGTATTGCATGGAATCTCAATGGTGATTCTCAACTCATTTACCATTGTTTTACTTAGTTTATCGGAAAAGTGTCACTGATAGTTGTTGTTATGAAGCCTCCATAGTTTTGTGGATTGAGGCATATGGAATTCCTTTAGCCCTCCCATAGGTTACCCATGATGGCGCAAAAAAGGGCAGAATTGGAATTCCCTTGCCATCTTTTTATTTATCTGAACGAGGGGCAAAAAAACGCAGCTTTTTCAGAGGCAAGAGTTGATTTATGATGCACATAGGATAATCAATTGTATTCTAGATCTAGAAACCAGAAAGCAGTTATTTACAATGTAATGTCTAATTAATAAACTCTTTAAAGCCATCACACATTCATACATTATGGGAACCAAATTTTGCATTCCATTAGGACAGATCCACTCATGGATTCTTCTCTTGGGCAATATTTAATTTATTTAATTTTTAATATTTAATTTGTAACTACTGTAGAAATAAAATGCAATACTGTATAATAAATAAATCTACATTTACTGCTATTAAAAAATGCCTATTAGTTGTATTGTAGGTCTATTTACTCTTATTACTGTTTGTAGTGTCACGTTAAATAAGAACCTCATGTAATAGCTTTGTAAAAAGAACTGGCCTTGTTGCACAAAATTTAAGTCCTTTTTGTTCAAACAGGAGCCTATTCCGCATTCGACAGTGTACCTTAAGGGCTGTGTTGGTGCCAGGGAGTGCACCCACTAAAGCTCAATGGCCTCTGCTCCTTTCTGGGTTTTGGCATAATATCATTATTACGTAATGTTGTCTTTTGTTTGAATACTTTTTACAAACTATTCACCATTAAGTGGAGGGTTGAACAGATATAAACCCCACCCCTCTCCTCCCACACCCGAACACACACACACACACACACTCACATGCACACATTTACAAATCTATTATGTTTGGTGGCTTATTGTTTGTTGTGAGACGGGGATGTTTAGACTAGATCACCCAGCAGTGTTTTCTGCACAGGTCCCCTAAGAACACAGTGCCCGACGTGTACATGTGCAACCTGGCAGGGGCGGACCTGGTGCACGTGACCGTCATGCCCTTCCTCATCCACCAGTGGGCACGAGGGGGGCATTGGGTGTTCGGAAACACGCTCTGCACAGTCATCTCCTCCCTCGACAACTGTAACCAGGTGGCCTGTGCCATTATCATGACCGCCATGAGTCTGGACAGGTGAGTCAAATGCGTTGTAAGCTCAGACCATCACAAAGATTATAAATATCGGAAGAAGCAACATATTGATTTTGCCCCCCGCACTCTCCCAGTTCAGATACTGTAATAGATTTTTACAGCACAAATTTTAGAGTTTGAAACATGGCAAACATCACTGTTAACAGAAACAACTGAACTACAGATAGAACCAGAATAAACACAATAAATGAACAGAATAAATGAACTAATATAGTGCCGCTGACCTACTGTGGTTTGACTATAAGCAGTATAAAGAGTCATTGTAATAGTCTATTAGTGGGACAGTGTAGTTCTCATAACCTCATAGTTCTGACCTCAGACCTCCTGTTCATGAGTTAAGGTGTTTTAAGACATTATTTAAGTGACATGGGAAAATATTCATTTGCATACCACACACACACACACACACAGAGAGAGACTCACAGATGCACAGATAAAACAATTTTATCATAGATGAACTTATTTTTTCATGTGTTGCCTCACTAGGTGCTTGTCCAGTAAATGAAATAGTTTTGACATTCGACCATATTGCCAATGCCAAAGTCCAGGCCCTGCTATGCTATGCTGTGAACTAAAATTTCACATAAACTATTCCCTGTTCTGAATCCAAATGCAGCACCTAACAGCCCCCAACAGATTTCATGCTGTTTACAGTGATGTGTTGGAGCAATAGATTCTCTTTGCTCACAGACATTGAGTTCTGTTTTCCTCTGTGGGTTTCTGAATATGACTCAGTCAGACTGTTCCAGAGCTTGGACAGTAAACAAGCTGTCTGTGACCGGGAGTTTTAGGATGTGAGTGGATTACTGAACATTGAAAGCCCTGTCACCTTTGGTTGGGTGAGTGAGCTGGGTATATTGCAGTCTTTCACGTTTGGTTTTCAGACTACTACTAAACAGAGAAGACTCGGTCACCTTTGGATGTGAGGACGGTACTAAATAGAGAAGGTTCTGGAGTGAGTATGGTACTGAACAGAGTACTGTCAGGAGCCCTTTTTAAGGAGTGACGGGTACTGAAAGAAGAAATTGAGATGAAGATCTAAAGGATTTCCTGGTGTGAGAGTCAAAAATGCAGTGAAATCAGTGCTCTGTGAATAGGAAACAGGAGCAAGTGCAATTTCATGCACGTTCACACACACACAAACACATACTAACACTTCCTACACCCCAAAATATCTAACACCATCCCCAGCTGTTATTGGGACTCTGGACCCTATATTACAGTTTTCTTCCTGTTCCTTTGGATATATAACAGATACACACACACACACACTCACACTCACACACAGACACAAACACACACTCCTCCCCTTGTTCCTCTCCTGTAGCACCTGCTTTGCCAGCATACATTAGCTCTTGGTAATGCAATTAGCTGGTCTGTAATGTAAACTTATTGGGTAGAAGTGGGTGCACCACAGTATGTATGACATACTGCAGGTCTCACAGTCAGTTCACATATATATATATAATGTGTACATCTCTTCTGTCAGAGAACAAATTTCTTGACTCTATACAGTCAGATTTTAAATGCATTACACATTTACATTACACATTCTTCTCTTCACTCTATCTGGATTAGCAATTTCTGGAAACGCTCTCAGTTGGTTTGAATCTTCATCTCCAATAAAACGTTCCTTCGGTATTTTATGGCAAGCACTGTTATCAAGGTATCATGATCTGAAAACTGATGTACTGGCGGTCAGTTCTTGATCCCCTTCTTTTCAGCATCTGCACGACTTCACATCTTCAGAATTAAATTCAAATCACATGCACTGGCATTTAAATAAAAAATCACTGGCAATCATTTTTACTGGATCATTATATTAGATAAAGTTTACCATATTTATCATGACAAACAAGAGACACATAAATCTGCTCCTTCAGCTCATATAGTATTTCCTATACTGTTTTTCAGGGGTATTCTATGCTGTTAAGTGTCTCCGGGCTAGAAAACAAATATTTAACATGAGCTCACCGCACCATCCAACAGACTGGCACACACATGCACAAACAAACATCTTTTTAAACCATCTAAACAAAGCTTCTACAGAATTAGTGCATTAGACACTAACCATGAAGCTTTAATTTCATCTGAAAGGTTATTCATTATCTCAGCAATTTGACACTTTTATCTGCCTGTACAGTATGTACACACATGGCCACCATGCTGCATCAGAAGCACTTTACAACCTGTTATGGCCTGGAAATACTACTGTGCTGGTGCTTTATACAGTACACCACAAAACACTTGTAATGACGAAACTATTTTTTCTATTATAAATCAAATCAGATTCTGTATTGTTTCAGTAGATGAACAGGTGATGGACCAGTCAGAACTCCCTATGAAAAGAAGCCTACAGTACAGGGCAGAGACAAGGTTGCCATGGTGCCTCTTTGTCCTAATTGCTCTGGTTGCTCCTGGTATAGTTTGACTCCCTGTGGGTAACTGCTTTGGTATAGACTGACTCCCTGTGGCTAATTTCTACCTAGCTCCTACCCTAACCGAAGTACCTTGAGTATAATGTTGAGCACGCAAGAGACTCTCTCTCTTTGTTATTTTCGGCTCGACGTGTCTCATTGTGACATTGAACAGTAATGTTGACATTAGGCATCCTTGACAAACTCCAGATTGGACTGTCCAGCTGCCTGTGCATATAGAACAAGAGAGGTATGTTCTTGTGTATACCGCAGTGTTCTCTCAATAGACGTAGGGTGACAGAGGTAGGGTACAGGTTATTTCCTATATTGTTATATTGTGTGTCAGATATAGAGCATCAGTCAATCAATCAATCTGGCTAACTATGTGTATCTATCTATCAATCTATCTATCTATCTATCTATCTATCTATCTATCTATCTGCCTATATTTTTTATCAGTCGGTCTATCTTTCCATCTGACTATCTATCTATCTATCTATCTATCTATCTATCTATCTATCTGATCTATTTATCTACCTACCTTAATAAAGAGTAGATCGATTAGCTAATAGTATTAAGCTAATGAGTCCATAGCTGAAAGACAGTGATTTTCATAGCAGTCTTTGTGAGCCTACAGTATACAGTAATGACCAGCCCAGTATCAGGTTGAGTGCTGTATGTGATGTGATCTGCCTGCCATACTAAGTAAAGAGCCTGGTTCTCGCCTATTGCTCCATGGTTGCCTGGTAACACCTGTTGGCTTGGCTGCATTTGCAGCACGTTCGCTTCAGCTCATGACTTCTCCCCTCGCTGCATAAAAGTTCCAACCGTAGTTGTTTTCTGGCCCACTTCACCCTTAAACTTTAACCCTGCTAGTGTTGATAATGATCTTGATGATGATGCTGCCCCTTCAGGTATCTGGCGCTGGTGCACCCCTTCCGGCTAAGAAGCCTGAGGACCCGCTCCAAGACCCTGTGGATCAACCTGTGTGTGTGGCCTGTGGCGGGCGTGCTGGCCCTGCCCGCTTGGGCTCACTCCGAGGTCATACGGTTCCCCGACGGCCTGGAGAGCTGCTCAATGAACCTGGCGTCCCGTGGAGCACTACTCTGGTAGGCCAACACACCTAGTAAGGGAAGGGCAGTGGAAGAAAATATTTACTATTACTACTTCTAGTACTACTATTACTACTACCTGTCGTATTACTAATACTACAACTACTTTTAATACTGCTAATACTACCACCACTACTTATATCAGTATTAGTACTACTAGTATTAGTGCTACTTCTAGCATTACTATTTACTATTACAGTAATAATATTACTACTAATACTACTACT
>JAGFZM010000238.1:22017-34803 GCA_017657215.1 Limnothrissa miodon
CTTCTTCTTCTTCTTGTACTACTAACTCTACTACTACTATTTCTACTACTAATAATACTACTAATACTAGTAATTGTAATAATAGTAGTCATATCGTTTAGCATTATTAGATCCTCAAGGTTATAAAAAAAACTGCATTTATAAAAAATACTGAGGAGAGCTTCTCTTTGAACCCACTCTACCTACATTAATCTGGTATGCAATAGTAGTAGTAGTCATATCATTTTAACATACTCAAATCACAAGGTAAGACATAAAGGTGTTTCTGTTTTGTGTGAGGGATATTCATCGGTTAATCTGTGTTACATAATTGTGGAGTTGTATACATTAGTAACTGGCGAAGGTGTGTGTCCGGGCCCTGAGTTTTAAACACTGGTAAATCATGTGTTGAAAGTTACAGAAGTGTAGGAAGGGTACAGAAGTGTAGGACTTTTCTTGGGTCTGGGCCTGTATACATTGATAAATCATTTGTTGTCATGTGTCCATGAATCCCAGCTGTCTTAGCAGATGTCTTAAGCAGTCACAGAGTGTGAATCAAGCCCAGGAGACTGCTCAGCACTTAGACTGGAGACTGAGGAGACAGCATCGTTCCAATACATTAAACAAATTATTATACAAAATACTAATACTAATAGTACTAACACAACACAAGTACTACTACTTCTACTACTACTAATTAAGTGCCAGTGTTAGTGATGATAGTCCATAGAGTCAAGTCTCTTTCTTGCAACATTTTGCTAGTCCATTAGGGCACCATATTCAAAGCTTCATCACAATCACAAGTCATTTCATTTTATGTTTTTTTCTGTTCCTGCCAAATTTCAACCCAGCCCCAACCCTGTCATCTTGGTGCCATTGATGTTTGCTTTGTTCTGTACCACATTAAGGGGTTTCTTGCTGTAGCTCTTCTTGCCTCAGACTTTCTATGTATGAACAAAGACAGGCAGTGAGTTCTCAGAAAAATGCCATACCACCAAAGATAAATGGTTGTGTGTCAGTCTTTGACTAGAGTAGTTGTAACAAAACAACAACAACCACAATAATAATAATAATAATAATAATAATAATAATAATAATAATAATTTATTCTTTGTTTCTTTGTGATGGATCTGAATATTTTTAAAGATGATATTCTATCGTTCGTCATTTTTCTATAACCAATAAAACATGACTGACAACACCAGTTCCATTAATAGTTTATTAGCAGATGTCTTCTTGATTAGAAATTCTGTAGAGTTGATTGACAGGTGAAAGTTTGTAGTGAGCAACACTATTGACATCCTAAGTGCAGGAACTGTCTCACACCTAAGACCTTGTGCAATCCATGGCTTATTGATCTTTGTAGACTTAAATTGTTTTTATTATGTTGTGTCTGTGTGCAGGTACACCATCTACCAGACCATGGTGTCCTTTTTCCTCCCGCTCCCTCTGATTCTTATCTGCTACATCCTCATCCTCTGTTACACATGGAGAATGTACCGCAGGAACAAGAAGGCACGCCAGTGAGTCTGACCTGATGGATGGATGGATGAATGGACAGATGAATGGGTGGAAGAATGGAGAGAGGGAGACAGAGACAGGGCAAGATAGATAATGCCATGAAAACCATTCAGAAATATGTTGGGTGATTCACAGACATTTTGACTGACTTTTTTAAGTACCAACTTCAAATGGTTTAAACCTTGATTTTAGTGTTCTATTTTACATATATGCCTGATGGCCTACTGGGGCAGGCTAGACACACATATTGGCTGACAATGAAAGCCATTGAAAACTGAACACCAGAACTGTCTTTACTGAATGGGTCTTTAATGCCCGCTGATTTAAATTGGGCAAATGCCAAATGATTTCATTCTGATCACACGGTACCACTAATGTTTTGCAGCTGTCCTGATCCGCCGCAGTAGGACCCTACAGTAGAATCTGCAGCGAGATGTAGTCCTAGCAAGCATTCTAGCAATGCCAGGTATCCAAAGAACGCATAGAGTCGCTAAGGAGGCATGCAAAGACCTTACATGTGCAAACAGTTAATGGCCCACCTGCTGCATTTACTCATAACCATTTAGCTTTGTCTTTGACATATTTACCTGGTGGTCTTTTCTCTATACTGTATGGAGTAGTTGAGACAGGCAGGGATGGACATACAGATGTGTTTATCTATCTTTCATCTAACCTTTATTTGGCATAAAATATAAATTGACCATGATAACATGATAACAGTAGTGGTTGCCTTTATAAACATACTTGGAATGCCCAGTGGGTACTTGGGAATTCCATCTTCATTTAAAAACATTGCAGACAGGCAGGTCTAGGTTAGAGTTAATGCCCTAGCATGGAACAGGTTAGACCTGAGATTACGGACTGTCTCTATACCTAATCTGTGTACATACAGATTTTTTCTTTAAAGAGAGAGAAAGAAAGTCAAACACATTCTGATCTGATCCTCATCCGTTTTCTTTAGTCATGGATCAGTGTTCTACTCTACGCCTCTCTGCCCAGCAGTAGCTACCAGACATCCAGGTTTATACTAGGGGCCCTTTGGTTCAAATGGCTGCACTTTTTCAATGCCTGCATGCCACATACGCAGCATCCGAAATACAGCATGGAGGGCAGTGTTCAGCACTGTATTCTACAATTATAAAGAACTCAAAGCTTTTACAAAGTATACGCTGTGAATTGCGGTCTTATGCATGCTGGCAAGTACTTACATATACTCACACATATATAAGCTACATATAAGCTACACATATAAGACATTTATAATCAGCAATCAACAAATGTATATTTTGATTTTAAACATCTTAAAAACTTTTGCTTCTCATGTATTTTAGGATTTGTTTACATTTTGCTGTGATGTTTTCTTAAAATTTCCTTATATTCTATGCACCGTGTGTGTGTGTGATTGTGTGTGTGTTCTGTACCCCACAGGTACAGCAGCAGCGTGCCCAGAGAGCGAGTGGTCCGTCTGACCAAGACGGTGCTGGTCCTGGTGTCTGTGTTCCTGGTGAGCGTGGGCCCGTACCACGTGCTTCAGCTGGTCAACCTGAGCGTGCGGCGGCCCTCGCTGGCCTACCACACCTGCTACTATCTGTCCGTGTGCCTGAGCTACGCCACCAGCAGCGTCAACCCCTTCATCTACATCCTGCTGAGCGGCTACTTCCGCCTGAGGCTACGGCGACAGAGCCAGCCTCTCACCCCGACCGCACGGCAACTCAGCTCATCAGCGGCGGCGGCGGCGGCGACACGCTCCAACCTAGTCACCGACTCGCCACAGCACAGAATCAGCTTCTGACCAACACACGGCCAACTCCACAACCTCAGCACATCCTGTGCCTGTATCTCCCCAGCAGGATTTGGTGTAGTTTCCAGTGTGCAGTATGACCCACAGCAGTGTCCAGGAGAATTGAGTCAACAATAGGGCATCATACCTTACTATGGGACCAAACATTAATCGTTCCAGTCTGCATAAGTCGGAGTGTCACATTACACCTCATTCATTTGAGTGCAATGGAGCACAAAAGGAGATTTTTCTCCCTAAATAGACAGAACTGAACACACATTGCCATCCTTTGCTCCACTTTGTTTCTGTTTGGTCACTAGGTGAGGTCCAATAACTCATCTACTTTGTGTTCTGATCCAGTTTCTGTCAAAAACACGACACTACGTCATCAACATGGCCATTATGGGATGCATTGAAGTAGTCAAGCTCTCCTGTGTTGTAAATATCTATCACAGGTGGTGAACCAGAAACACAGAGGTACATTTTTACCTGCCTGGTGTAAGTTAATGTATGTAAAAAATATATAGTATGCATAAATGTCACATATGTTAGAGAAAGATAAATATATATTGATTGGCTTAGGTATTGGGCCAATTTTCATTCAAATTTTTGTTATTAGCTGGTGTCTGATTATGAAGCTAGTAATTAACCTTTACCTTAACAGGAACCATACAAGTCAAAGCATGTTACAAATGTCAAGGAACACATTACAAGCTTGGTTTCCATCCAATTTAAATGTAAAATAATGATTCAAATATATAGATTTACTTTCATTGAGATTCCCTCTCAATGGGACCATGGCAGTTAAACGGAGGAAAACAGTTTTGCATTTGCATTTGTTGTATCAAATTGGGTTAGTTTATATTTCACACCTGAGCAGTAAAACAATTGCACACACAAACACCAAAAAGTGCAAAATGTTCTCCTATAGAGTAAGATATACTGTCCAACGTGATGCAGTGAAAGAGATGTCTACACAATAAATTGACAAATTGTCTTAAACCAAGAGGAATGATCCAACTGAATGATCCAATGATTCAACTGAAAAAAAGGAATATTTGCAATACCATGAAGATACTAGAGAAGTTACAAGACTTTCTTCTGATTCCCATTCTCACAAATGTGTGTGACCCACTGGTACTTACATTTGATCTTAGCCAAAAGGCAGAGAAGCAGAGAAAGATCTCTTCTCTTATCCAAGTCCACCAAGCCCACACATGTGTTGCACATGTTCAGGAATCAGAGTGTTCCAGGGCACAGGAGCTGGTCCATCAACACAAATCTCCATTGCTGGGGACAGGACCTGGACCCAGTATAAAGGCTGGAATAGATTCTCATAGTTCCTCACTCACATGTGTACAGTGTATTCCAAAAGATATTGTTAGGAGAAGGGTACATGTGGGACAAGTATAAAAGTGTATCACCTTTACACTAAAGTAAATCAGTTTTAAATTAAAGGGATATTCTGGGGTAAAATAACTCATAGCCCCACAGTGATCACAGGATGAAACATGTTGGCTATAGATATATATGTCCTAACTGGTTAGCATTACCTACAATTTTGCTATGTTTTTTATCTCTTTCTCACATTTTCATATTTATTTTTTCACCAACAGCCATGTGATCAGGGCTATGGATTGATTTGCACCAGAATACCCCTTTAAGGACTTTTAGGGACTCACATTATAACTGAATATCAAAATGAGGCACGGCTGTGTTTTACATGGGCTATGTGTAGCTTATGACTTCATTCTTTGGGAGTTACTGGGCCATGTTGAAAAATGTGTCTTTGAAAATCTACCACCCCACCAGATGTGTTATCTTACAGTGATTCACTGGTCTAAACCCTCATATCTCAGTGCTGTGCCACCATAAACCTAGGGGACATCCCCCAGGCAAGGCATAATTCATCATCACTCATCCATTGGCATACATGGATCATTGCCCTATACTTGTATTAGAAAGCTTAGCTTTAATTTAGTTGGAAGAGGGTTTTTTCCCCTTAGGGAAAAAATAAAAGGTTTAATATATGTGATGGTGTATTAGACATATACAGATAATTTTCAATTTGCATCTGACTTTTTCACAGGCTATACTATATATTAATTTAATATATATTATGTATATTAAATTCATATTTTAAAAAAGCCTTGCTAGTGTCCATCACATATGATCGAGTGGTAATGTGTCTCCCCCTGCTGTGCGTTTGTGGTGTTAGATATAGTAACAGTCTTGGTGGTCTAAAGCCTCTCTGTTGTTAACTGAACTACTCATCATTTGTATCAATTAATTTTATTTCAAGAAATGTTGCCCACCCTCACAATGTTTAAATGTCATTAAAACAGTCCATGGATGATTTTTGGAGGCCAGATCCACATTGTTTAATATTTACTGTGTGTTTAAAATATTTTAATATTCTCTGTATGTGTCAAAAAAACTGTAAATTGTAAACTTGTTAAAATGTTACATAACAAGCATGTTTAAGTGTTTTTAGTATCCTTTAACAAAAAGTAGGGGCATTGTCAAATTCCTATTTTTAAAACAGTTGTCTAAATATATCAGAAAGAAAAACACATCAATGTGCTTACTCTATACAGGCCTTTTTGCATGAGTGAATGTGTACACGCTTTCGGGGAACCTAGTGTCTGTGTTTTCTGTGAGTGAGAGCAAGTCGATAGCAATCAATGTCGCTTATGATGAAAACTGTGACTGGGGCTGGAAACCGTTAGGGGTGTTTTGTGGCTGTCTGGTGTTTGCTGTGCTGTTCATAGAGACGGCCCTCGGGAGGTTGTGTGTGTGTTTGTGTGTGAATGAGAGAGTAGAGCCAGACATGGGACAGGGGACAACAAACGCCTGTGATAAGACAACATGGGAGCACCAGGGATGGGACTGGCTGGACTGGCTGAGTGTCTGGGTCATGCCCCCCCAATCCACCTCCAAACGTTGCCTCTGGCACGGGATCAATAGCTACCCGACCAGGCCAGACCAGACAAGAGCAAGGGCAGCGTCTCTCCCCAAGCATAGCTGCAGGGCTGAACTGGCGTAGGATAGAATACACCCCCCTTCTCTCTCTCTCTCTCTTTCTCTCTCTTATCTCACTCTCTTTCTCTCACTTTTTTATCTCTTTCTTTCCTCTTTTTGTCTCTGTATGACTCTCAGTTTGTCTTCTCTGCAGTGCTCCCGTGCAGTGACACAAGGGGAAAAGTGCATATCAATAAGTTTGTTATTGCCATCCAGGTTCTGTTGTTTACCTCTGAGTTTTTAACTGCTCTGAATATTCATGATCAGGCCTTAAAAAACGTTTACTCCCACAAGTGAATCTCAACAAGAATAACTGTCACGATGGAAAGGTGTACCATACCACATGTCATATTTCCTTTTCGTTTAATGTTTTCTCATACTTTTGGTGTGGTACATGTATATTTTGTATAAGTTAGAATTGTTGGGAGTGTGTGTGTACGTGTGTGTGTGTTTGTCATGTCTTTTACAAACTAAGATAAACATGTACAATGTTCAAGATTCAAGTCTGATTTCCTCTCTCCCTCTCTCTATGTTTCCCACTTTGCACTCTTTCTTTTTGACACACTGTATCCTAATTCACATGTTCTTTCCCACCAGTAGTGTTTGCTGTCCATTCCCACTTGAATGTTTATATGTGTATCTGTATGAGTGTGCGCTGTATTAACAAAGTCTCTCTTTGTCTCTCAAAGTCTCTTTTTGCTTTTGACTGGCATGGGTGGGTGGGCTGTGATGGGCGTCTGACTGTCCGAAAGGCACCAGGTCATGGATGAGTAACAGCTGCAACCTGACATTGTTTGACCTTGTTTGTACCCAGTGACTGCCAACACCAAGACCTCATTAGTGCTGCCCCAGAGATCCCCGGCAGCCTGGCATATGTCCCGCGTCTGGTCATTGGCCTTTCCACCCTAACAGAGCGGTTACACAATCAGAGGTAGCTCAGTCCTCCCTTCAATATTTGATCAGGTCCTTGGTACCCTGATAATATTGTTCGCTTATCATTTTGCACAGCAAGACCTTTTTACTGTTTTACAACAGTAGATGGCGCCATCTGTTCAGTTTCTGCTGTTTCCTGACAATCTAAGACGGGAGGTGGCTAAACTAGATAGAGACTGGCCCAAACGCAGCACTTGCTATCCTTCATGCAGCCTGTCATGAAGTCTAAAAATAACATTTAATGTAGCATCTCATTAATTAACCTATAGGTTTAGATTAGGTCGACATATCTGCCAATAGAATAATTAAGCACTATATACCTAGCGTCATATGGTTAGTCTGGTCATATTGTAATGTATTGAAGAGTTGTATCACTAGCCTACATTTAGTTTTCACCACAAGACAACTGCAGCGTTTTGGAATTGCAGTTGATTTTTTTTTTTTTTGTTTTACAGGCCTAAAGACGCAACATCATTTTAACTGCATGCACAACAAAGTACAGGACTTCACTGGCAAAAATGCGTTATTTTGGATTTAAAATATTTTGAAACCAGGATTATCATGTCGAACAACTGCAGGTTTACACAAACTTGTCTACACAGAATTGACATTACTGTTGTTTCATAAGGTTAGGGCCAACTGTGACCCGTTTGGTTTGCACTCAGCCAGTAAATACTGTAATTGAATGTCAGGACTACATCGTGCCAAACAGGCTTCAGCTGTAAACATGTACCAGCCTGTTATAAAAGGCAACAAGAGAAAGAAAAACAAGGGGCAAAATGCAACGGTTTCACGACGAATGTGGAATTAATTTTTCTTGACGTTGCTATTCTGGAACCGACTCGTGAGTCCGGGTGCAGCACAGGTTTTCGCCTGCGAGGCAGTGGTGCGCACAGGTTTCCGACAGCCTGTTGTCTCACGGGCGGGTGCCACCCACAGAAACCGAAGCGAGAAGCCTGACAGGTTCTGCTTAATTAGACTGGGCTTCTCGCCCCGCGTGCGGCCCGGCGTGTTAAATGCTTGGAATCTTATATGACAAGTGTGATTACGAACTAAAGTCGTGTTTAATTAATTCTCTGTTCCCTCGAAGCCATTCTGTGCTGTGCAAAATAAATCGGTTACAGGTCGTTGTATAAGGCCATCCAAGATGAAAACGTACAGCCCTAATTCTGCGCAGTTATTTTGGTGCAAGTTTATGCAATAAAAAAACACGGTTGTTCGGTGGGCGTTGTTCGCCTGATAGGCTTCTCTTTACAGACACAACAAGATCTATTGCAGAAACCTATTGGCTATATGTAAATCTAGTGTTGACTAAAATAATAAGATATGTTTTTATTATATCATTATTTATCTTAAATAAAAATGACTGAACTACATGAGTTATCAAACTGACTGCGCGTCTAGTACACATTCTCACAGCTTCCCGCTTTTGCGATTCTGGCACATGCTTGCGCGGCTTGTGGTGCTGAAGGCTCGCCATCGAGGGCTCCAGATGGATCAACACATGCTCTAACTATGACAAACCAACTCAGGCTTTTACATTTGACCTCAATCTATCACAACGGCTCTGTGGTGAAAATGTTCTTTCAGCACCTTGTCTCTTGATGTGTTTACTTGAAAACCCCAAGAGCGACTGGTTTGAATCTCTCCCTGCCACACAGTGAGTGGCTGGATATTAAACATTATCTGATGTAAGGCTGTGGCATATTTTTCAAAACTCTTTGATACCCTCTGAAGTCGTTTTATTTGGGCATGATTTACAGAGTTTGTGAATAGTCACTTTTTATTATCCACTATAAGATGGAACTGATTATGTTTTCAAATTAGCCTCAGTATAATCTCAAAAAAGGCTACCCTTCTGCCCTGGCCTTGTGTATGGCATACTGAGAGCTACAAATGATCTGGATATTATTAGATTTTTACAGCTATTAGTCCCTTCAAAAATTATCATTTTATTTGAGGTCAGACTGAACATAATCGCCTTTTGCTTGGAGGATGTAGACAATGGGGACACTGGACAGGTAAAATGGTCTTTCACGCACATCTGCATGGATGTGAATGGAACATATTAACATGCATGTGCCTAAAAACAATAGCAGAATCCATTGTTTCCTCAGCCTTCATTAATGCTGTAATTCTGTGCCACTGACGATTGACTGCCAAGTTTGGTGAACATCAAAGCCTCTCCCTTTTCTTCCCTCTGAACCCGAAAACCCATTAAATTAACATGCATATTGAATCTTGAGCCCAATAAGTTGCCTAATGAATTGGAGTGGGCCACGGACAATGTCTGCCACCCACGACAATGGCAGAATGAGACATTAAAAGTAGTCGTATGTCTAATGGTGCTTGTTGATTTAAAATGAGCTTTTTGGGGAGGGCGGGAAGTGGAGGGGGGTCGTGGGGGTGGCATGTGGAGAGGAGCAGCACGAGATGGAAATGGAACCTTCAGCGCTCTCCATGCCCAGTTAATAACCTAGCCTGCTTTCATGTGGCTGCGGCGGACGAGGTGGCTCTTTCTACGCATCACTTGTGGCATGTAATCCAGTGGGTGTTTTCATGTCCTTACCTGCTGGGTGCACAGGCGCGAGTCACACGACACACCCCGGTATACACACACCACACACACCACCCCCACCTCCCTTCCCCCACCCCACCCCCCTCAGCTCCTCCCTTCCCTGCCTCATGTTGCCCCTCCACCCTCCACCCTCCTGCTCGCCCACTCATGCTTATAGTGAGAGTGACTCATGGGATATTTGCCTCTCCTAGTAGGCCACTCAAGGAGACTTCATTGCTGACTATATACTGTAGTGGGTGTGTATGTACTATGCATTTCTGTTTGTGTGTGTGAGTGTGTGTGTGTGTCCGTGTGTGTTTGTATGTGTGTGCAAATCTCATTTGTGGGTTCTGAGCTTTAGTAATTCTCAGTCCCTTGTTCAAACATTGTAGCTACTGTTTATGTTTGTTTACCTCTGTAACGAACAAATCCCACTGTGAAAGACTTTTCAGATTTCTGGACTTTTTGTCTCTGATTGCAAATTGCTGAATGGACTAATTTTTTTTGTTTGTTTTTTTGGTTTCCTTAAAAGAAAAAAAAAACTCAAATAGCCATCAACTTTCCGAACAACTCTGTTTCTAATCCTATAAATTCCAACCTGTCCCCTTTCTCTCTGTGTGTGTTCTTTCTGAGACTCCTGATGTCGGTGAAAACCCTCGCCGCTGACCTCCTGTTTAAGCCATTTCCATACCTATGTCATTAGGAGGTCTAGAGCTCTTCAGACTCCTCCTCACATATCCATGGCCATATTCTCCATTGCTGCAGCCATCTCTCATTGCCGCTTAATGCTCGTTCACCAGACACTCATTGTTGAAGGTTATGCCCTAATATGCAAGAAACAGTCAACAGCTTTTCATTTATAGAGAGCTCCACATTATAATCTATATAATGGATTTATGGTGAACATAAGTAGGTGTTTTATAAGTGAGGTTTGCTTCTAGTTCATATTATATGTGACAATAATGCTCAGCTGTGAGTAACCACAGTTGTTCCTTTCTTATAAAGGTTTATTTAACATCAACTGAATATGAATAAGGCACTTTCAGGTTACAGTATACTATCCAAATGCACTTAAATTCATGGGAATATTCTTATATCAACCCCTCAATACTAAACAATACAGGTTGTTGCTAAACATAAATATCAGGTTGAATGCTAATTGTAGATGCTCATTTGCATCAATTAGAGCTTTCTCCTTCTCCCGAGGATTCCCAATTTCTCTTAGCACCACTGCAGGATCTCCATTCACCAGCGACTCAATGAATTAACACTGGTCGACTTTCATAAAGCTTAAGAGAGCGAATTCAGTGTTGAGTGCTGCCATCAGGCTTGGTTTCAGTCTAATGTGCCTCTTCATTCAAACATGCATTCCATATCATGACTGTTGTGTTAAATCATAAAAGTGTCATCTTTACAAGAGGGTCTAAATTAAATGAATAGGTTATGGAAAGTGCACAGGCAGCCGCAGGGCTCGGTGGAGAACTGATTTCATAGCTAAGCACAGAGAAATAGCCGTCCCTGTGTCTATGGAGCTATTGCCACCACTCTCCCCAACACACGCTAAAAAAAGTTTGTGACAATTAAATCCTTAATTTCTTGAAATAGGGTTCCAGGTGGGAGCCAGGCTGTTCCTGTTTCAGAAGGGGAACAAACACAGAAGCTGTAGAATGCTGACTGCACATTCAGAGCTAAAACGGCTGCCAGGAGTTGAGGATAGAAGTTATCCAATTAAAGTTGGACACAATCTTGGAATTCTTTTTTTCATTTTATACACATACATACAGGATATACACTATGAGTGTCAAAATAAACAGTTCAACAACTTAATGCCTCAGAAAATGTATTTATATATTTACAATTTATATATATACACTTCAATTCAGTGATTGGCAATGGTGGCAGAGGTGATTTAGATTCTTTATCTTCAAACACTTTGCCCCATGTATCTTTTGCTGAAGTACTGTGATCAACACAAAGTACTCGAGGCCCCCTCACAAGAGCTGTGGAGAGATGTGTTTCAAGGGGTACGTTCAGCAGAAAGGAAGAGCTTCTCGTTTCTGTGTCAGCGTAGAAGTTCTGCCCTTACAAGAATGAATGACAAGCCTTTCTTCAATATGCATGTTGAAAAACATGCATATTGAAGAAAGGTTTTGAATGTATCGTTTATATAATTCAATTCAATTCAATTATATAATCAGAACATCAGGTCTTCAATACCTAGTGAGCCATATGTTGTGTAGGCTGCAAAGAGTGTGACAAGCCCTTCTAAGGCAATGCTGATTGGCCCATTGACCTTGAGCTTGAATGCCTCATGAACCAATCTCAGCAACATATTAACATCTAAATGATCCAAGGAGAGGACGAGGTTAGTTTATTTTTGATGTTGAAATGCAGACTCACATCAAAGCCAGAGAGCCCTGGCAAGGCAGGTACAAGTGAAGTGCTATTGCCAGTAGTCTCTTTCAGTAGAGCTGTCGCCTTTTATCACGGCGGGAAATTGTTTACATCATGAAACAGACGCACGAGAGCTAATGAAAACAAGCCCACATGCACGGGAAAAGTCAGCACACGTTTCTATAGAAGGCCGTGTGTAAGAAATGATTTCTGAGGCTTGTCGTTGTTTTTTTGGATGAAGGTGTAACCACTGTGTGTGTGTGTGTGTTTGTGTGTGTGTGTGTGTGTGTGTGTGTGTGTATGCACCTTTGTGTGTCTGTGTTGGTTTGTGTGTGTGTGTGTGCGCGCGCATGTGTATGTGGGAACCTCATTATCTGTTGTTAGTGGTCACAATAGCATGCAGGACAGCTAGATGGACAAAGCACCAGAGGGACAATACCCGCAAACAACTCAATTGAAAACAGAGACCTGGATCACCAGACTATTTTAAAATAATGACCAGTATGAATAGAGGAAAGGTTTTGAAAACAGCAGATCTCATAAGATACATTATGTGCGTGTCTGTGTGTGTGTGTGTGTGTGTGTGTGTGTGTGTGTGTGT
>JAGFZM010000238.1:34813-47280 GCA_017657215.1 Limnothrissa miodon
TGTGTGTGTGTGTGTGTGTGTGTGTGTGTGTGTGTGTGTTTTAATACAGGGTCTTTGGATTCTGTTAACTCCTGATTCAATGATGAACATCACGTGGTGTCTGAAGATGTAGCTTCAGAAGTAATATTACCCCGTTCAAGAAAGTATAACTGTAGATAAATATGACTAGCTGTTACGAAAGAAAAGAAATAAAACTCAAAATACAGTTTCATCAAGTGAAGCTGAAATAATATTTGCAGAAGATTTTTTTTTTTTTCATGTAATGCAGTTGTTCAAATTCAATGAAGATAGGCAGATAGATCAGTAAACAGATAGATAGATCAATAGGTAAATGGATAGATAGATAGATCGGTAAATAGATAGACAGATACGGCTGGGCGATAACTGCAATCATAAAATAATCGAAATCAACATTCAGAACCTTTAGTTAATCAATTTTTTCCAGGTCAATTATTTCAATTAATTTGAAATGTGTGGGGTCACGTGTGGAGTCACATGACCCCGCTCTGCCGACATGTCGCGCACGGAGAGCTTAAACAATGAGACAACTGAGCAACAAGAGCAGCTGGTAATAAATAATCATTGATAGCAGATAGTGTGTTTCCTTCCATTTTTTAAAAATCAAGTTATACACCTTTCATTCAAAAATTTCCCACTTGTAATATGTGAGCATATTTACTGTACAAAACTTGTCAGTGAACGATGGAGGCAAAAAATAAAATAAATAAATAAATAAAATAATCGTTCATAAATCGTAATCAAGTTAAAATGTTCAATTAATCGAGATTCTGATTTTAGGCCAAATCGCCCAGCCCTAGTAAATGGATAGATAGATAGATAGATAGATAGATAGATAGATAGATAGATGCAGTAGAGAGATGTATTTATGGAGTTAGATCTGAAAAGAAGGAGGCAGTTGGACTTGTGACTCACGCCTGAGTGCTCCCCCCAGCTCCTCAGTAACAGTAATCCAATCAGAAGAAGCACTAGCTGAGGCCACACTGGAGCTGGGGGCCCACTCGTCAGCTGCTCAGCGCCCACCACAGATTCACTAGTTCCCTGTCAACTTGTTGGCCTCCATTACGCCGAGCACCCCTCAGCACAGGCCCTAATTCATCTGACTGTTTCTCCCTAAGTGGGCCAAGAGACCAGGCGACCAGGCGCACAGACGGCGCTCTGCTTCCTCTCGTGCAGGATAAACTGAACGTTTCGGTTTCCCATTAATGGAAGTTGTTCGTTGCACGAACATGCATACATACACACATGAATACACACACACACACACACACACACACATATCCCCATCAGTACATAGGTGACTCTCCTGGGCTGTTTATTTGCCTGTGAGAGTCACTGTTCAATCCAGGTGAAGTCATTCTTTTGGAACAATTTCAGTTACACTGAAAAACGCAAATTAAGGTTTATAAGGAAAGCAAAAATAGCATATTTCTGCAGGTGCTTGTGCTTGAGATATATACTCTCACTTGTCCTCGGGCATCTCCTTCTTCGTGTCGTTCTTATTGAACGTATCTTTTAAAAATATGTCTATCTGGCTATTTGATATGACATTCGAATAATGTCAATAAGTCGACCATTCTTTCAACGAAGACATCTGAATCCAGCTTCTCAATATCTCTGTTTTGTGTTGCCATTCCAGTAAATAGGCTGCAAGTGGTGGGCCTATTGCTTTGTGAGTGGAGAGAAAAAACAAAGTGTTTAATGTCTCGCTATCTGTTAACGTAGGCTATTGAAAGGAGGGTTGCCTGAAACGTTAATGGAAAAAATTGCCCCTCCGGAGATTTTTCTTTCAGAGGCTGCCTCTGAATTAACTTGTCATAATTTGTGTGTGGTTATGTGTGTGTCAGCTTGAATGTATAGTGTGTGTGCGTGTGTATGTATGTTTGAGTGTGTATGTAGGCTATATGTGTGATTTATCCTGAGGGGCCACCCATTCTGGGGCAGTAATAGTTCTTGCCCTAAGGCCCTCTTTTCTCCCTCTCTCTCTCTCTCTCTCTCTCTCTTTCTATCTCTACCATTTCTCTTCTCTGTGCGTGTCCCTTACTACCCCTGAGTCCACTCTCTCTTCCCAGTGGCGATGCTTGCCAGATGTTCCACAGCGGGTCACATGACTGCGAGTGGCCTTCACTGGCCACTCTGCGTGTTTTCTGGGTCGTTCCCCTACGTCCATCTCCCAGCCCAGGGCTGGTGGTGGCCCCAGGCAATGCAATTGGCCAGCAATGTCACCACGCACACACACACACACATTCACACACACATGCACAACCGAAGGGGAAAACCAGCATTAAACTCTTGCAGGTCCAGAGGCCCAGCGGTGTCACCTCCCATTTGGAGAGTGATCGCCTGACGGGCCTCTCTGCCAGGCCTCGCCGTTATTGGGAACCCGTCCGGGGCGCTTGCTAATACGCGGAGCTGGTTGGGGCGGGCTGGTACTCTGGTGGTGCCCCATTAAGGATGGCCCGGAGGATACATAAGGTTACAAGTTCAGGCGTCCGGTCTGGACTGGCCCGAGGTAATGTGATCTGAAGGTCTTGAAGGCTCCACCAACGCGGCCACCATTGCCACCACACTCACACACCACCCGCCTTAAGCAAAGACCATTAGGAGAAAAAAGAGAGAGAGAGAGAGACAGAGAGAGAGGTAGAGAAAGAGAGATTGGAGCATTGGAGAGAGCAGAAGTGAGAAAGGAGTGTGATATAAGGACAGGGTGGGTGTGAGTGAAAGACATGATGTTAGAAAAGAGGAAGAAATGAGTGAATGAGAGTGACAAGAAGAGAGAGAGAGAGATGAAGAGATTATGCGTGAAAAAGGAGATTGAGAGGGAGGCGTGGTAAAGGACATGTTGTCAGATGTGTTCACGCTGTCCCAGGTGATGACAGCGAGCAACGAGCAGTCCATCACATCACCAGTGAGACCTTTTGTCCCTCTCTGGTTTGTACAGTCTTTCATTTGGTTATGTGTGTGTCAGCGTGTATGTATAGTGTGTGTGCGTGTGTATGTGTGTCCGTGCGTGTGTGTGTGTGTGTGTGTGTGTGTGTGTGTGAGTGTGTGTGATTTTATCCTGAGGGACCAGTGAGACCTTTTGTCCCTCTCTGGTATGTGCAGTTTTTCATTGTTTAAAGTAGAATCCTCAGTGAATTCACCCACAGACCTGCTGTCGGAGGGAGAAAAGAACAAGAAAATTAGACACATTGCAAGCTGAACAGTAAACAAATAACAAACACTGAAGGAATATAGCCTTATGGACTCCATCAGTTTATTTTCTCTAGGTACCATTCAGTTAATGTTAGTAACTGGTTTTGTTATTCATATCTTGCAATAAATGTTCACACCAGATTTCTCCTTGAACACTGTTTACTTTTGGGTGCTGGTAGCAGTAGCAGGCTAAGGATCTAGGCTAGCACGTTGGATACATTGGAAAACATGTGGGTTTCTATTTCCCAGCAGCCATTGCAGGTTCTGTTGCTGAATTGGCTCTGGGCAAGCTGTGAATGTCCTGTTTGATAAAATAATAACTTCAAATAAATAAGTTAAAATAAAAAAATGGAAAATGTGATCTGGGGTCGCTCTCTTGAGGGCCACTCACTGGCACACAGCATAGTGGCACAGCTTTCCTTTTGTTTGAGAACACTGATCTACATCTCACTGTTACCTCTTACACTTGACTCATAGAAGACTACTATTCAGCACTCCCACATTAATCTAAACAGAAACTGCGCAGTCATTGGATACTCCATTCAACCTGCATTTTGTATTTAGAGTTATCTATGATATTTAAGTTAATTCAGTGCTTTCTAAAGAGTAATAGTGGAACTGTACTATACTGAGTGATATGCATGTAGTGTAGTTTTAATTCGATCATTCAAATGTACTTTTTCTTGTCTTTTGAATACTGATTTGGACAGTCTGTAATTTGAGATCATGTGAGATCTCAGCTCTTTAGCACAGTGTAATCTGTGCCCATGTTAAGCCATGTCCATATCCTCTGTATATGCTCCGAGTAAAGGCTCTCCTTCCTCCCTATCCCGCCTCTCTCCAACCAGGGGACCTTGCTTTCTTTCTGGCCAGTCTCCTTTGCCTGCACCGCTCATACAATTAAAGCTGGTGTCACGTTCAATTATGTCCCCAGGACACATCCCCGTGAGGCATCTTTTCTTTAAGGGCCCGTCCCAGCAGCTCACAAAGCTAATTGGGTCCCGCCATGCTCGTTGTTATTGGACATGACACCCAGAGCCAGCCTGGCCTCCTTTTGGACTCGGTGGAGAGCTGGGTAAAGGGTGTGAAGAACAAATTAAATCACAGACCAGTAAATTTGTCAATTACGCCCAATTAGCCGGCCCGTGGAGAGGTGTGAAGCCCCGGACGGCAGCCCTAAATGAGCTTGCTTACACTTTGACCCGCTGCACCCCTAGGGAAGTATGTATACACTGGGTGCTTGTGTGTGTGTGTGTGTGTGTGTGTGTGTGTGTGTGTGTCTGCTTGTATGTGTTTGAGTGAACCAACTCTTTTTTAGTGTGTCATGTATATTTCTTGTGATAACCTAGATTTGTTGAGTGTATGTGTGTGTGCTTGTATGTGTTTATCTAAGTTTGTAAAAGATTCTAATTAGTAATCTTAAAAAGTATATTTTCTTTTTCCCTCCCTCTCCCTCTCTAACCCCCTCCCCCTCTTTTTCTCTCTCTATATATATCACTTGCTCACTCTCCCTCTCTCCTTATCCTCCTCCCCAGAAGAGTGGAGAAAAATAGGCTTTCAACTCCCAGTGTCAGATTAACTTTTTAACTGAACTTGAAGCAACAACCCGCCGTGAGAATGCATAGTGGCTCCGTTGCCACGCGCTGTTTCTGACATGGCCTGTTTGGCATGGATCACAGCTTATCCGAGAGATTAATGTTGTATGCCTCAATTCTCCACAGTAATAGGCCACTCTCTCTCTCACTGTGTGTGTGTGTGTGTGTGTAACAGACAGTCATGATTCTGCCATGAATCTGCCAACTCCCTGCTGGTGATCTTCTAGCACTCTTGAGATGCGACTGCCTCTATTTCACTCCCATCACGTCGCTATGCTAGATTAGCCCAGGATACCATGGCAACGGCACCATTTTAGTCTCATCTTCTGTTTTTTTTTTGTTTTGTTGTTGTTGTTTGTGTTTTTAGCCTTCTCTACTTAAAATCTCTCTATATTAATTTCACAGTGATCATTTTATAAAATATTTGGTCTTTTCCTGCTGTGTCTCCTGTATTCTCAGGCTTCCTGTATGAACAAGCAAAGCACCAAAACACACACACACACAAACACACACACACACACATAAATGTTTGGGGCCTCTGAGCTTGTGTCTGTCCTGGGCGTTGTCTCCTGGTGGGAGAGATGGCCAGATAAGAACACACAGATCTGAGGGCTCACATGACACCAGCCCATTCATTCTATTCATTCAGTCTACAGTTATATCGGCCTGCTCAGGACTCACACTGCTTCTCCTTTGTTAGCCATCACCCCACCCCCCCCCCCCCCCCCCAAACAAAAAAAAAACACACACACACACACACACACACACACACACTCAACACCAGCTCAACACCAAACTCCCATAAAATAAGTGTGTCTGTGTTTGTGTTTGTGTGTGTGTGTGTGTGTGTGTGTTGTGTTTGGGGCTTAAGGACTGGGTGGAGAGAGGAGGGGGTGGTGACTGCTGTATATCAATTAAAGAGCTCATTTTGAGCCCCCAGGGACGTGAGTACAGGTCCAAATATTTACATTAGGACGCATCATCGTGATGGCTAGCTGGCGGAGCGGAGAGAGGGCCTGTTAGGGGCTGCACAGCGGCCATTAGTCCAGCTAAATGGCCAGAAAGAATCCGAACCAGACAGGTTCGCTAACAGAGCCAGCAGAGCACGACGGAAGAGCCCGGCCAAGCACTTACACACACACACACACACACACAGAAACACACACACTCGCACTCACCCACACACACACACATACACACACACCCACACACACACACACACACATACACACATGCAACTGTGCGTGGGAGATAACAAAGACAGTGTCAAGTCAAAGACAGTGGGTTCAACCTCGGGTGAAGGCAGGGTAGCAGGAGAGGAAGAGGAAGTGTTTATGATGTCACCTAACCTTATTGCACAAGATGCACACTGCTCACACACCATAGATCACAACCTTTGAAGGATCCTGTTATTGTAAATGCATTGCTGTTGTGTAGAAAAAAATAAAAAATTTACAATGAAATTGAGAATTTTGCAGATATGCATTACTGTAAAAAAGAGTTGGTCCCTGGGACGGTTAAAAACTATTATTAAAATGATTATTATTAATTAAACTTTAATAAAATAATTCATCGATTAATATTATATTATATTATATTATGCCAATAATTTTTCAGTGTAATGACTAGAGCCTCCTTTGAGTTTGCTAAACTATATTTACTAATATTCATTATTCACAGAATACGTAATTATTTACAAAGACTTCTCTGCCTTCCTAATAGGAAGGTATAATTAGCACTGAGCATCATTTCAGTTATTGAAATTGCAAGCATTATTTTTGGTGAAATTACATGATGTTGGAAACAGAACAAAAGCCCCTTCAAAATAGTAATATATTATGTAAAGATGAATAAGTATGTTAATGGATTTCAGCATTTTTAACTAATGTATGGTTGTTCTTGGATGGTACCTAAATAGTTGTACACATCAACATTTGCCAATATAATATGAACTTAAACTTTATTTTCTAGCAAACCGTTATAGCTGTCAAACTGTCATAGCAACTTCATTGAGTTTGTATCTTAGTCATGTGATTTGGATGTGTTTAGAGAAAGTGACCCAAATTATCCAAAGTTGTTTTTCTGTAACTCTCAACCATGCAGAAATTGCCCTGAGAAGCCTTTTTCTCCAGATTTTTCCTTGTGCTAGTGAATGAGTTTAGTTGACTCGCTAGTGCGCTACACTCCATGTTTATTGAGCCCCTGAGACGCTAGTTTAAGCCCAGGTGTGTGTGTAGGGCTCAACTGTGTAGAATGACACAGGTTACATCAGTTACCATAACCTTGATTATATTATATTATATTATTATATTGTATTATATCCTTACATATTTTATTATATTATATTATATTTTTATAATATATTTATTATATTATATCCTTATATTATATCTTTCCATCAGTAAAATTATGAAAGAGTTTGAAATTAGTTTGAAAAGACTGCATTTTGCCCTGAGTTAGTAGAAGGTGCCAACACACAAATATTGAAAACGAGTAATACAAATCTCTCTCTCTCTCTCTCCCTCTCTTTCTCTATTTCTCTATTTCTCTTTCTCTCTCTCACTCTCACTCACTATATCAAACACTTTTTTGTTCATGTTGCTTGCCAGGTCAGGAAATGACTATTGTGTGCATTTGTTTTTCATCTAGTGTCATTGTGTGTATGTGTGTGTGTGTGTGTGTGTGTTTTATCTTTCACCTTTATTTCTTTTCTCTGCACAAAGACCATCCAGATCAATCTACTGCAAGGTGCCTGTAACCTCCTGTCAGTAAGTGTAAGTGTGTGATCACTTTATGTCTGTGTGGATGCATCTGTGCTTGTATATGTGTGTGTGTGTGTATGTGTCTGTATATATATATGTGTGTGTGTGTGTGTGTATGTGTGGATGCATTCGTGTGTGTGTGTGTGTGTGTGTGTGTGTGTGTGTGTGTGTTGATGCATACGTGTGTGTGTGTGTTGCTGTATGAAGCTGCTGCCTATGCATTAGCAAGATTATTGTTTCTCCTTGAGCTCATCCCGTGACATCTCCACTGTTGTGTGCTCACCACACCAAGAGTTCCATCACCACGCCTTTCCCCCCAGGTCTGCCCTCCCTACCCCACCCCACTCCTCGCCTGTAAGTTAAGGTGTGAGGTGTGAAGGGGCAACACGCGCAGGCAGCACCGGAAAGCAAGCCGAACATTGTCCGGAATCGCTGAGGAACACAAAGCCCTTATTAGTCTCCCATTCAGTGCAGTCATGTGTTGTGTTGTGTCTTCTAGTTGTGTTGTGTTGTGCCTGAGTTATGTTGTGTTGTGTCTATGTTGTGTTGTGTTGTGACTTTGAGTTGCATTGTTATTTTGTTGTGTCTTTAGGTTGTGTTATTGTGTTGTGTCTGAGTTGAGTTGAGTTGTGTTGTGTCTTTGAGTTGAGTTGAGTTGTGTTGTGTCTTTGAGTTGAGTTGAGTTGTGTTGTGTCTTTGAGTTGAGTTGAGTTGTGTTGTGACTTTGAGTTGTGTTGCGTTGTGTTGTGTCTTTGAGTTGTGTTGCGTTGTGTTGTGTCTTTGAGTTGTGTTGAGTAGTGTTGTGTCTTTGAGTTGTGTTGAGTTGTGTTGCGATACCCTGTACTGCCCTGCCCTGCGTGTGCAACCTGTGCTGATTTAAAGCATCTGTGTAAGAAAAGGGAGAAAAAAAATAGCTTGTCCGTCTTTAAAAAATGCCTTGCCTGCGGCTGCGACTCCAGAAGATGTGCTGCTGCAGCTTACGCGCTGCCTTCTGCTCACTGCACCATGCAAGCATGCTCACAGGGACCAATGGCGAGCGCTGGGGGCTGCACGACTGCAAAGCTCCTCTCTGCCAGCATCCCGACATGCCAATTTATGCTTATCGATTAGACGAGAGTGTGTGTGACAGCTTGTGCAATGTGCAGACTGAGTCACAGACACACAACACAACACACACACACACTCACATGTGGCAGACGGGTCAGAGGTGGCAGCATATGCCAGACTATGCTCATGGAGTATACATACACACACACACACACACACACACACACACACACGCACAAACGCACTTCTCAAGCCGTGGGCACATGTAAGTCTTTAAGTGAGAACTACCGTAACACTCTCATGCACTTGTAGGTCACTTATGGGTTAGGATCACACAAATGCACATAATTCACACATATCAGCAGACAAGTTACATTTTATTACACATATTATTGGGGGCAAAATCGATCGACATCATTTCACCCCCACTTTCGTAGTGCAGACAGTAGAATAAGGTACTATAAGGTCCAAAAGATTACCACAACACTGTAAAATATCAGGCCATTAACCCATTCCCTTTTTTAATATATATATATATATATTTTTTTTTTTTTTTTGGTCTAGCTTTGTGGGGAAATATATCCATAAGGCTGCTTGAATATCTAAATTCCAATGGATATATTAATGAAATCTATTAGTATATATTAATGGAAACTAATATTTGCAGAGTGATCATGTACAAATGAGCATCAGCCATGGAATAGACTGTATCAATAAAAGTGTGTTAACAGGTTCAAACATGTGTTATAAACAGCCGAGGAAAGACATATTACATTTATAGAAAATGAAAAAAATATATATGAAATAATTTCCCCTCTTTTTCTCTCTTTTCCCTCTCTCTCTCTCTGTCTGTCTGCAAGCATGGTAATGAGAATCTCTGCCACAGTGAATCAGCGCGGATTCTCTGTCAGGCAGTGGAATCAACTAAAAAAGCAATTATTGCGACGAAACACTGGTTGCGCTGCTGGTTAGGGGTTAGCTTGGCTGCTGCACTGGCGCAGGCCGCGGCTGTGACTGCTTAAGGCCTCTCTGATGAATCCACTGCACAGCAGCGCCAATTACACACTGAGAATATTTTTATCTGACCATGTTCTGGGTGGGGTAGTGTGTGTATGTGTGTGTGTGTGTGTGTGTGTGTGTGTGGAGGGAGAGGGTGCATTGTGTTGTGTTGGGAGAGTGGGAGCATAGAGGACGAGTAGTCCGAGTGCCATCTTTTCTTTGTTCTGCTTGATTTGGTGGCGTGGTCGTGCTCGCCCTGAGCCATGTGTTTAATTCAACATCAGCGAGAGAGGGAGAGAGAGAGATGCTTTTGGAAGGAGTTTGTTTCCTCTGGAACATGTGAGCCATGGGGCTTTGCGTCAGTGCACTTTGATGCAGGGGCGTTTGGTGGTGGTGGTGGTGGGGTGGGACATGGAGGGGGATGGAGCAGGGTTGAGGGGTGTGAAGGAGTGCAGGCATCCCAATCCTGTGCCTGTGTCGCTCCAGGTGATGGCATGGCGTGGGCTTCCGAAGTGCCAGAGGGGTAAACCCCCGCATTCGGGAACGAGAGAGAGAAAGAGAGGCGGAAAGGAACGAAGAGAGAGAGAGGTGTGTATTAGTGCATATGGTGCCACAGCAAATTTACAAAATGAGCAGTCAGCGAATGATGTCGCTCCAGCGGATAATTCTGGAGGAGCAGGGAGCATGGGGGCGGGGGTGTAGTGTGCCTGCTGTAGCACCCAGCTCCTGGTGTAGGCCCCTCAGCATCAGCACCACCGCATCACCCACTCACGCATCCCATTCACATGATGGAGGCTGCACTGACACATTTTAATATGATGCATCGCCATTAATGTACTGCAATATGGACACAAAAATTACACAAATAAACAAAGATATGAATTATTTTTTATTTAAAATAATGTGTGTTATCCAAACCATTTTATGCATGTTTAACTATCAAGAAAATAATACAACCCTACAACAACAACAAATAATAATAATAATAATAATAATAATAATAATAATAACAATAATAACAGTATTAATTTATTATAAATATTGATAACATTTTTAATAAAAGGTACCTAAAATAATTAACTGCTTTGACAAGATAAACTGTTGTTATTTATTTAAGATGAATTTCTTTACTAAAACTATCCAATTGGTTAGCATTAATTACTAAATCCAGGGCCCCATGACCATACACAAATACACACACACACACACACACACACACACAAACATACGTCTCTGGAAGACTGGGACGAATTAGCCAGGCCCCCTGCACTCTGTCTGCGTGAATTTCATCATCAGTAACTGACTTCCATAGAGAAAAGAGAGCAAGAGATTGAGAGGAGGAAGTGTGTGTGTGTGTGTGTGTGTGTGTGTGTGTGAGAGGGTTGGGGGAGGTGTGTGTGTGTGTAGGTGGGGGTGGGGTTGGGGGAGGTGTTCTGCACCTCTATACCCTCCTTGTTATAACCCCTTACACAATGCACAAATCCACACATGAAGCCTCCCTTCATTCACTAAACTAACTCTAATCACTAACACACACACACACACACACACACACACACAGACACACACGTTTGCTCTCAGACCAACAATGATTTTTAGTTACATACAATCTAACTTTAGACACAAACACACACACACACACACACACACACACACACACACAACCATATACAGTACAAAAAGTACACATGGAGCTGCATTCAAACTAACTCAAATCAGTAACACTGAAATACACACTTGCCTTATTGCCACCCCTCTCCCTACCGCACTCCTTCCTGGAGCCGAGGGCTAAGTGCCCGGGCTGTGCATGACAGATCACAACAGCCTCTGACAGAAAAGGTTTTCTCAACGCATCAAGTTCCATGACCCTATCAACCTCCCTCCGCCTTCTTTTCCCTCTCTACCTCTTCCTCTCTCTCTTTCTCTCCCCCTCTCCCTCTGTCTCTTTCTATCTCTCTGTTTGCTTGCTGCTGGAATGCGTCAGTTTTTTTCAAAGTGTCAACAATTTCTGGCCAGCCGGCTACACAGTGGCTTTTTGTGCATGTGTGTGTGTGTGTCTGTGTATGTGTGTGTGAGTGTGTGCTTCTTCTGTGTGTGTGTGTGTGTGTGTGTATGAGCCTCTTGTTTATGTGTCTGTGCGTGCGTCTGTGTGTCTGAGTGTTCCATTGTGTGTGTGTGTTTGCGTGTGTGCATATGTGTATAGACAAACGTGTTCCTTATGATCCCCAGGACAAGTAGAGGAGAAGAGCAGAGAGCAAGAGAGGAGGACAGAGAGAGAGAGAAAGGGGAGTGAAGGAAAAGAGGGCCACATCAGGCCGGGGTGGCTTAATCGGTAGCTACACGCCGCGGCTCTGACAGAGGCCTGCTCGGGCTCCTGCTCGTGTGCCTGAGCCCCAGTAATGAGGACCCCTGGCGATGCAGTCATCGCCCTATAATTGAGTCGCCCGTCTCTTATTTTCATAATGGACAGTGGGCTGATGCGATGCTGATGTGGAGGGCACTGTTATTTGGCTATGAGAGATGTCACAAAGCATCGGGGCTCCGGCCAGCACGCCCATTAAAAAGCCACGGTATGCCACCCTGTGCTGGCCCTGTCCCGCAAGCCCATTGGCTGCCCGCCTCATTATGCAGATGCCAAACGTAAATAAATGATTTGCAGATTCAGGCACCCCACCCCACCCCAATGCACACACACACAAACACACACACACACACATCCTCCTCCTTCAGCCTTCTTTAATCCAGCATACACACACACACATGTATATCCTCCTCCTTCAGGCTTCTTTAATGCCTCATACACTCACACACACACACACACACACACACACACACACACACACACACACAC
>JAGFZM010000238.1:56949-84508 GCA_017657215.1 Limnothrissa miodon
ATATATATTTTGTTTTTTTTAAGCTGTTTTGCTTAAAAGCTGCTTTGCTTTTAGTTACTTGTTTTTTGTTTTGTTTTGTTTTACTTTACTGAGATCAGGGCTAGATCAACAGCAGAAACAGCTTTACTGGTCATATGACAATCCGATTTTGTAGATCATTATCTTTATTTTATTTTTATTCATTTTTTGGGTTTTCACATTACGGAGTTAAAACTGATAAACTCAGACAAAAATACCTTTTTAAAGAAGTGCCATTCAGTGATTTGCTTTTAAAAGCTTTTCATTTTTTTCTTTATCCCCTGGAAAAGAAGAGAGGAGAATACAGACGGAAATATTGGCTGCCTCCATATTGTTTCGCTTAATGAAAGAATGACAGACACAGAATAGACACAGGAGGAATCCAGACTTCCAGTCTCCCCTCTGATGCTTTCAGAGAGAATGACCTTGAAATATGGTCCTGAAAGGAAACTACTGCAAAACACACACACACACACACACACAACCAATGTGGTCCAGGGTCTGTGGTTAGCTAGGCAATTCATTAAATTGGTAAAAGGTAAAAGCAAACAGCACATTTCAAATGTCTGTGAACATTTGGAGTAGGAAACTTTACCTGGCTCTTGGAGGGTACCATGAAATGAAATTGACCTTACAATTATAAGACTCGTAAATGGTGGCTTTATTTCAAAGACTGTATGGATGTACTGTGTAGTACCCACATTCACCACCAATATGGTGCCCCTTTAGAATGCTATTTCTTTCTAAGTTGGTACTGCTTTGAAAGCCGTGTCAGAGTCCATGGCTCTGCTAGCAGAAGTATCAACTCCGCAAAATGTTGATTTGTGCATTTCCTATTTATTGGATCAGTTTTCTGTGGGATCCTGGTGAGACTATTATAACATGTCTTTAGCACAATGGCGGGATAGGGCTGATGTAAAGGGAGCCTTTTCATCCTTTTGTGAAGGCGAGGCTGTCCTTAAAATTACTTCCTCTGAAGTTAAAAGGCTTTGCAGCTAATATGTCTATTATACAGAACTAATAGATGACCAGTAATTGCAACTAATAACTTATTCCTCATCCATACACAAATTCTAATGACGTGTATTTAGAAGACAATTTGACAAATAGGATGAGTGGGGAACCGAGTCCTTTTCATGAGCCTCACAAGGACAGCCTGTGCCGAGAGAATAGACTACATACAAAAGAAGCTTAAAAAGCAACCTGTGGTATGTTTTTTTATTCCTTTTTCTTTTTCTGTTTTCTTTTTCTTCTCCCAGGATTAATATATAACCTCATTCACATCCCACTGAATCCCCTGCTTCTTCACAAATCTGCAGAACAGCATGCTAGGCTTTGTTTGCTGGTCCACCCCCACCACCACCACCCGCACACCCACCCTCTCATTCTCCAACAACCCTACCCCTCCACACCCCCCACACACACATACACACACACATGAACATATACACATACACACATAAAACACACACATAAAAACATACACACTCACACTCACATGCACACACACACACACACACACACACACCACACATCTCTTCTCTTAAACCCCTGATGGAGAATGGATGTAATAGGTCCCATTATCCTGCTGCCTGGATATCTGTGCACGTCCTTCAGTCCTGGGGGCCTCAGGCTTCCCCTGGCCAAAGGGGTGCAGCTGGGCCTCTGGGCTGGAAGCTATGGGCTCTGGGCTCCAGGCCCAGTGTTATGGGGGTGGCATCATGTGCCATGCAGTGGAGAGCGGCTCTGTATGGCTGGCACCGAGAGCGGGCATCGGCTGTGGTGCCAGGGCATGGGCCAGGAGGAGACACTCTGGGGTCAAGTGCAGGACACCCAGGTGGGTAAGAAGAGCACTAATGTGTTAGTAGTACACTTCAAGTGGCAAACTAATGGAAGTATAATATTTTTTTTCATTAGAGAAATTAGACACTTTCCTCTGTTATTTTTTTTTTTCAATCATTCATCAAGGGTGCTTTTTGGCTTAACTCCAGACAGACCTGCATAGGGAATTAGGATTTAATTAAAATAAAATTATGATTGGCTAAATCATGTTGGATACCCCAGATATATGACCTCATGTATCTGTTCCTTACCGTATACTTGTCATATTGCTGCATTTGTGTGTCACCTAATACCCATTCAGCTAGAAGAAATATAATTTACAGGAAGAATAATTTGGTAATAATATTTAGTTTCTTATTGTTATAATGAAAACATGCTTGATGTAGGCCTACATAGTGTATAATAGTAGTGAATAATGGTAGGTGTGAATAATAAAAAGCATAAGGTTGGGTGGGCCGTGGCTCTGGGTGCTAAGACATGCCACCATATAAACCTGGGGACCCGGGTTCAAGACTGTCCTTTCCTGATCCTCCCCCATCTCTCTCTCACCCACATTTCCTATCACTTGCTACTATCCCATCGAAATAAAGGCAAAAAAGCCCCTGTAAATATCTTTAAAAAAAAACACACACTGATGGTAAAACCGTCATAACCTATGGCCATTGAGTTTATTGCTTTTTCTATTTGCACTCTAGTACACTTCCACAAGGGCACATCCGGCGTGGCAAGACTTTGTCCCCGCTGCACTGTGAGACATGCTGTTCAGAGAAAGGAATAAATGGAACTAATTCATATCCGAGCTAGTGGCTACAGACGGCACCGTCCTTTAACCAGTCCAGATGAGCCATTTACTTGTCCTTCATCTAGACCTATATTGATCCCTCCTTGTGTCTTCTTCTCTCCTTGCTCTATCCTTTTATCCTCTACTGTTCGACTGGTTGCGCTCCCCTTTCATTCTTTTTCTCTCACTGGTCAAGCTTTCATTGCCACTCCTCTGAAAAGGCCTGCACTGACAGACTACCAGGAACCGTGTCCAAGCTCTCCTACCCCAGCTAGAAGCTAATGTGAAAAGCCATTTCAAGACAAGTCTTCACCAAATCAAAGCCATGTTACAGGAAAGTCTACATCAAATCAAATCTGTGCAAGAGAGACACAACTGCATTTTAAAATTGATTCCATTTTAGACTTCATGTTATTACAAGTAAAATCAAACTGGATTATTAGCTTGACTAATGACAGCAAAGAATGGTGGAACATTTGTTTTTAATATTATAGTTTACCTACATTTTTTCATTTGTTAATTTTAATGGCTAAGTTTGTTGTGTGCAGACACTTCAAATAAATGTCATACTTTAAAAAATGACCTTCCATCAACAATGTAGAAGTATGGGGGAAATGAGGGCATGAAAAAGCCAGTGACAAAGGCCAGACTTCACAAGAAAAGAGTGAGGGGAAAAGAGAGAGAAACAGAGAGACCAAAGGGAAGGCGAGCCACAGAAAAACAGAAATAAAAGTTTGATGACTCCCCGCCCCCTTCGTGATCAATGACCTCATAGTGCCAATGGCCCTTTCAGCGTCAGCAGAGAGCAAAAGGGGTTCTGTCCCTTCGGCCGTCCCTTTACAGGGGCCGCGCCACTAGAAGACTAGCACCAGAAGCCCAATAAAGAGCCCCGCACTTCATTTAAAGGCCATTAATATTCCTGTCCGGGCAGCACGCTTTCTTTGGGCTTGGCAGGTCCAGGCACGCCCCTGAAGCCTGGGCTGAGCTGCTGGTGACTGGTTAACTGTCTATTTGGCCAGGGCCTGGGAGATAGGTGGGGGTGAGGGTGGGGGGTGGGGATGAGAGTGGGGGTCTCCCAGGGAGTGAATGGTCTTGTCTCACACACCACTGACTCCCAATGGATGGAAACTCTCTTGGATGCTTTCTTTCTCATCTCTTTCCACTCCCTCTTATTTTGTTTCTTTGTTTTGTTTTTTTGTTTTGTTTCTCTCTTTCTCCGACTCCCTCGTTCCCTTTGCATTTCTCAGGAGTCACTAGTCTCTTTTCTTTCAGTTTATTGACTTCATATGTACAGTTCCAGTTTTTTTCTGTCAATAATTCCCACGGTATTTCCTAATGTAGCTTAAACCATATCTTCCTCACCCACAGTTTATTTCCCCAAACTGTCTAGGCTTCGCAAAAGCAAAAGAAAACACACACACACACACACACACACACACACACACACACAAACAAACAACAACAACAACAAAACAAACTGAAACGTTCAATAAATAAATCCAGGCACTTCAAAGGATAAGAGGAAAGAATAGAAAAGTTTTATTACAACTTGGCTAAATCATTCAATGACAACAACATTCAATTCTTAACAGGTCTTCATCAGGGCTTTGTCTTTAAAATAGAATGCTAGACCTTTAATCAAACTGCTCCTAACAGTAAATCAGATATCTAATGATATCAAAGCCTCAGATCTGGCCGAAGGTTTTTGTAACTTTCATTAGTGAACTCGCCATGAGGCAGTCAATCCATTTAGTGAGTGAGAGGGCATTGAGTGAGAGGAGAAGGCCTTAATTGGCAGCACATTAGTACAGAGAGTTGTCTGCTTGGTTATTGGGCTGTGGGTAATGAGTTAATCAATATGACACATTTGCTTTGAACTTTACCAGAGACAGTGATGGAGAGAGAGAGAAAGACAGAGAGAGAGAGAGAGAGAGAGAGAGAAATGCAACACAAAAAGCAAAGAAACACATTACTGTAAGTAAGCCAGTCCTATCTATCTGAAGACTTGCTCACCAATCCACTTGTTAATCTGTGCAGCAGTGCTGAATCACACAGGTGCATCCTTGAAGAAGGATTCAAGGATGTTTGTTGTAGCGCTCTTTCCACCAGCAGGCAGGTGCTAGCTCTGGCCAGCAGGGAGACCAGCCGTGAGGCACTGACCTGGTCCCCAAGCAGACCCCAGCTAGACATCCGTACAGCCCAGCCGCCAATATAGACCCATTAGCAACTCCTAGGTTCAAATTAAAGCCGTGCTTTCACTCACCAGTCAGTCGATTGGGTCAGACCTGCTACTTTTACCGCTGGCTATTTGTTCATAGTGCTGCTCTTTGCCTGTGATTGAGGTCGTAATACACTTGATGATCAGACAGATTTTTAAGACCCACTCAACAGATGAGATGCACTTAAGCAATTTGCATGAGATGTGCATGAGAAAAACCGGCCCTAAAGAAAAGCTATGTGCATGTGAGCGAGTAGTATTTGCAAGGGCTTCTTTTGTAAGTCGGTATGCGTGGGTGTGTATGAAAGGATATCTTCATGTACACTATCTGCTAGGTTTCAGTGCCTGATATTTCTTTATGTCTTTATGGGACGCGGTAGCATAGCAGTCAAGGGAAATCGACTAGCGTGCTAACCCTGCTGCCCTGCTGTGTTGTTGAGCATGGCACTTGAGACTGGCCCCAAACTAACTGATGGTTGACAAAATTTAAGGCACTTTAGATAAAAGTGTCTGCTGCGTGCATACATGTAAATGTCCTTAAACACGACCAGTAACCATCCATTGAATTTGTCCTTGAAATGAAACAAACACCTCAGTAGTCCATACACAAGACACTGCCATTCTGACTAGTCTTTTTGAATTTCATGTCTTTTCATGTCTTTCGGTGTCCTGCCCCACAATGATTATTTTTAAAGCCATATAGAGATAGATATACTTTAATCATCCCAAAGGGAAATTCTGTTGTTACAGCAGCCTCAAAAACCACACACATACAATCACATACACATATACAAAAGCAGAAACCAAGAATCAAGCCCTTTCCAGCAGGGTAAAGTATCCAGACTAAAAGATACCCCAGTTTTCCTCAAAGAGGAGTCTTCTCTCTCTGCTCATGGGGGACTCATTATAAATTGCTATTGCAGTGGGTAGGAAAGTCCTTCTATATCTGTCCTTACTACAACTGATTTGTCAAAGTCTCCAACTGAAGACACTTTGTTGCGTTACCAGTCTTCTGTGCAGGGGATGTAATGTATTGTCCATAATTTGTAACACTTTCTGTAACATCCTCCTTTACACCACCCCTTCCAGGGGTTCCAGAGTAGACCCCATAACAGAGCCCACCTTTCTAATCAGCTTATTCAATCTGTTAGAGTCGCTGGCCCTGATGCTGCTACCTCAGCAGATTACAGCAAAGAAAATTGCACTAGCCACCACAGACTGATAAAACATTTCCAGCATTTTATTGCACACATTTAAAAGATCTTAGCCTGTTCAAGAAATAGAGCCTGCTTTGGCCCTTCTTGAAGACAGCCTCTGTGTTGTGCTTCCAGTCCAGTTTATTGTCTATGTGAACCCCCAGATACTTACAGCTCTCCACAACCTCCACCTCCTCCCCCAGAATGGAAATTGTGGTTAGCTTGGCCGTAGTCCTTCTGAAGTCAAGCACCATCTCCTTGGTCTTGGTAACATTTAAGCACAGGTGATTGTTACCACACCACCCCACAAAGCTGTCCGCTAATTGTCGATACTTCACTTCCTCACCCCCCCTGATACATCCCACCAATGCAGAGTCATCAGAGAACTTCTGCAAATGGCAAGACTCAGAGCTGTACTGAAAGTCAGAGGTGTACAGCGTAAAGAGGAAGGGGGATAGGACTGTCCCCTGTGGTGCTCCTGTGCTACTGACCACTGCTCCAACACACAGTCTCTTAGGCGCACAAAATAACATGGAAACTGTTGTGCAGATTTTTTTTTTTGGGGACTGTTTTTTGACACCAAAATTACTATTGAAGCAGTTGTACTGTATGTAAAGCAAGGATATAAGAAGTATCAGCTTCTTATTCATTATTATTCATTGTCCTGTCTGTATTCTGTTCATTTTCGTTTTTCTTTATGCAAGATAACCACTTCTGCCTTACCAGAACACCAACATGTATCCTTTATGTGTTTGTGTGTGTGTGTGTGTGTGTGTGTGTGTGTGTGTCCACAGGTCATCCTCAGGGGTTGTGGTCACAGGCATGTTTTCAGGACCTGTTTGGTTCGAGAGCGAAGCATCCCCTCATTGTCTCTTACATCAAAGAGTAGTGTGTGTGTGTGACAGAGAGAGAAGGGAGACTGAACGGGTCCCTCCTCATTTGCAGCTGAATGCATGTTCTGGAGCTGAGGGCTGAGTTGCGATTAGCATGTGTTTGTTTGTGGTGGCAGAGAGAGAGAGAGAAGGATAGAGACGAAGGAGAGGAGAAGAGAGGAGGAGAGAAACGAGGGCACCAGTGGTCCACAGCTGGTGCGAACCGCGCCCCTACCTACTGGTGGGGTTGTGATGTGGCACACACAGTCATACACACAAGCACACACCCCCACACACACACACAATACATTGAGCAAATACGCATACACTCAAACATATAAAAACATAATCACAAATACATACCAGTAACAGGTATCAAAAACCCAAATTAGAATGTAGACAGAAGTACACATTTACACGCAGTGCCATACAGACACACATAAACAAAAGAATCTACGAATAATGAATTTCCTACAGGATGAATTAAGCATTATGTAATCTAATCTCATCTAAATGTTTTACACAAGGTAAAACTGAAACCACCCACTTCAATACACATAAGACAAAAGACTTCTGAACACTACAGAAATAATCTGAATTATTTGGTTACTTTTGTCATTTATGAAATTAGAAATCATTTTGCATTTTCCTTTGGTTTGAGTTAGACAACAGAACCTCCATTACACTTCCAAGTTGATGGAAGATGGCGTTGATCATCCCAATGAACATTGTTCACACTGAATCAGACCATGATTACTGCCATGTACGCTGGCACAGATGAGAACAGCCACTGATGCAGGGGACAAACGCAAGTGCAAAGCTCCAAAACAAGCCAAGAACATAATATTCCACCCTATCTCTAATGACAGGAACAGCAGGAATAGAATGGACAAAACATGCCATGAAATTTGTAAGACAGCTGAGTCAGGCCCAGCTGAAGCATATCTTATGTGGCTATGAGAATAATAGGACATATATTTTGATTAAAAATAAAAGCTAAGTACAGCATATGAAGGTAAAATAATAGAGTAAAATAATAAATAAATAAATCAATAAAGGCATAAAATAAAAGCAAAAGTAAAATGAATAAACCACAAGTTAAAGCCATAAAGCCATAAGTTCAGTATGTTAAAAATCAGTTAAGTGAATTATTAGGAGAAAGCATCTGTGAACAGTTTGGTCTTAAAAGATTAGTTCGTTTTTTTACACTTTGAGCCCCTTTCACAGATTGTCTAAAATGCAATAGAATGGTTGACACCAAAATTCTGACGATTGCTCCTGTCTCGGCTATTCGGGAAATGTAGAATTGCCTCTGCCTGCTTCAAAATGGCTAGCAATGTGCATTTGTTGTATCTATCCTTAAAACAATAGTTTTAAAAAGGTGCTACTCACCTTTCACCTCATATTCCATTTTCAGTCTTGAAAACTTTTGTTAAAATTATCTATAGCCTACTTGGCAGTAAGAGAGCACGGCAGATCTTCAGGTAAGACTACTGCTGCGGCAAGCAAAAAGACTACAATTTCATGTAAACAGCTCCCCTTTCCGTTTCCACTGGCAGCGTGAGTCTTCTAATACAAATCTATAGGGACTTACAAAAATACACAATATACATACACATATAGGTGATAAAATGCTGATTTGGTGATGGCTTTCATGAGTGCAATTGTCAATCTCTTCCCATTTGAGATGTTTTTCTGCATCTTCTGCACATTTTAAATGGCCTTTTATTGTAAAGAAACATCTTGAATTTTTCCACTCCCTTATGTTCAGTCACAACATACTTCCAATGTGAGGGCTTCAATTTGGCCAAAAAAACTCAAAACAGCACTTTAGGAACTCCATTGTGCTCCATTTTGCAACAAGAAGAGACAGGCCATTTTCTTTTCGCTTTTTTCTAAGAGTCAAGTTTCAGTACCTTTAGTGTTTTAGTTGACACCAACTTTTGAACCGTTTTTGTATTTCTTGTTTGTTTATTTGTTTGAACCTGTGGGAATTGTTTTAAGCATGTTTTTCTTGAGTTTAATATGACAAAAATATTGTATATATTTTAGATAATATACACACACACCACACTCTCCCAAATACACAACACATACACAGGTCATGAACAGTGTTGCCAGGTTTACAGTGTAAGTGTTATACCAATGGATGTGGAAGAGGTTAAAACTGGACAGGCCCAAGGAACTGAGGGTTCAGGGCTTTATGGTTTGGGGGCATCGGGATTCAGCCACTGTCACCCTAGAGTCTGTAAGTGAGCAGCAGCTTTGCTGCTCTGTGGTCAGAAATGAGCAACAGTTTTGCAGGTCTGTGCTTCAGTATGACCTGTTCAGGTTTCCGGACTACTCCTGTCCCATTCTTTCACCATGCACTTCTGCCCTGCTGCCTGCGGCTCGGTCATTCCATCGATGTCTGGCCGGACGTGAATGCCTTGTCAGAGCCGTTCCATTGAGGCATGGAGCACGGGGTTAGACCTGAGACCAGCCCATTGTGTTTTCCCTACCTGCGCACCAATGCCGGGCTACCTGCTCGCTGCGACTCTGGCTGTCAGAGCGGGGAAGACGACTGCTGTCGCTGCTACTCGCCATCACTGCTGACAGGAGCAGAAAAAAAGAAAGAGGAAAAGAAGGAAACGGGAAAAAAAGAGAAAAAGAAAGAAAGGAAGGAAGAAGGAAAGAAAGAATGAGCAAACATTTCTTTTAAATCTGAGAGACCTCTCTGTTTTATTAAGATCAATGCTTAATATACCCCCTTGTTTGTTTTGACCGCTGTAGGCATCCTTGAGTTTGATGAAGGCACCATTATGTATATAAATGTTATTATTATTATTGTTGTTGTTGTTGATGTTATTATTATTGTTGCTGTATTTGAGAGTGTTTCTTCTGTGCAAGGTAGTAGGGAGATTGTCAGGAGCATCCAAGGTCTTTTCAAACCCCAGGTTCAGAGTTAATTATTTTGCTCAGCTAGCTCACCGAATAGCCTTCTCTTTGTGTGCCGTTTCCACCTGAAATTCCAACCAGTGTGTGTCTTCTGTGTGGCACTAGCCTATGTGATGGGTGGGGGGGTGGTGGGTCGAGGTCAGCCAACGCACCTGCACCCAATGGGGAGGAACACTGGGGTGCTGTGCCTGGCACACTTCTTCAGTCAAGTCGACATTTAGCCTTGAAATTCATCCTGGGCTTCCTGAATAGAAGTGTCTCCCTGACACACGCACACAGTCCCTTGCAACCGACTGACCTCGGCCGCCCATAGGTCTGCCTGCTTGTTCAACCAGTGCTACACAAGGAAATGTGGTGATGACGGTGGTGGTGTAGTGCCTAAAGAACTTGGCTAGCATACAAGATGCCTAGAAGTTGTGGGTTCAAATTCTGGTGAGACTTCTCCTAAAACGTAATTGGTAGCTGACAAAATGCAAGTAGTTTTGTATAAAGGCATCTGCTAAATGCATAAATGTAATGAAATGATGTGCAAGTCAATGGGCTTTTATGTAGCTTAATGCTAATATCAGAGTGGAGCTAATGCTAGTGTTCCAATATGCATACTTCATGTACTTTGTAGTATGCGTGTTTGAGTATGTTGTGACGTTCCGATTATGACTGCAAGTAAGTAAAAACAAAGTGGGAAAACATGTCAAAAGTCGTTATGGATAAATAACTTACCGCGCCATTATCGTGACTGGCTCCACAACGTGCTGCTTATGAGCTAATACATAAGCATCCCAAAGGAAACAAAATGCTCAAAACTTTGGTCATTTGTCATTTGTCAAGGCATATTTGACTGGTTGTTGTGGTGAAAATACCTTGTCTTCAACTTTGCCCAATCAATTTAAGGAGGATTGTCATTGCATCATTGCAAGCTGTATACTGGACAGATTGGACAGGAAAGGGGTGTTTCTTTGGGCAAATATCTCACTGTCAGTATATAATTATCCTTACTATTCCTATCATCATTATCATTAAAGACCCCACACATTCTGCATACACTCTCTTTAACCTCCATCCCACTGGGGGCACTACTGGTATAGTTCAAGCCCAACCAGACACAAACAACTTCCTCACTGCTATTTTGGCTATAACACATAATTAGCACTCCATATGTTTCTTGCACACTGTGTGTGACATATTTATTTATTAATTAATATATATACTTTATCATTACAAATGTATTTTGCTGATGAAACTGAAATAAAATGAAAGCATCAAGCATACGTTCTATCAGGAAGACTTTCTATCTATCTAGCTATTTACCTTTACCTTTATCTATCACATGGCACACACAGATGAATATAGGTGATGGTGTCCTTATAAGGCAGTTGGCGTTATTGAACTCAATATTCGCTTGTAAAGAAAAAAAAACACTTCTCAGAAATGTTGGCTGCCTCCATGTCTTTCACACTAGCCGTTCTCCTTGTCCCTTTCCCGCATTGTCTCTGCAGGGTTGCCACACGTGAATAGACACAGTGACCTCTGGACTCTTCAAAAGGGAAGGGAAAAGGTCAGGAACGGGGTCTTTCAGTGTCCGCCGCTTGTGTGGACAAAGTGCATAAAAGCAGACATTGCCGCTGTGGTGTCCACTCATAATAGGTGACCAGTTTGATCACATGCCTCTCCTTGTGTGCGAGCAGGACCCGGGGAGAGGAGTGTGTGGAGTGTGTCCGACCAGATGATATCTTTGCTCCAGCTTGACAGCCTGACTCCTGCCACCAATCACAGAGAAGCTCAGCAGACAAGCCAGCCAACCAGATTTGCAGAAACAGGCACAAAACCGGATGATTCTTATCCTTTCAGACTCAAACTCAAGAGCTGGTTGATGGTGGAGTCCAACAAAGGCACGAGGGGAATGTCTCGGATGCACACACAAGGAGCTGTGCCTATTTCTCTCTAAGTTGTGAGCAGCAGAAGTGTTTCTTGGCCCTTGATGGACAGTGATGTCCAGGTTGCCTGAGAAACAAAGCCTGCCTGCTTACTTAAGGCAGAAGGGCAGGGCCTGTGTTGACAAGCATCAGAATGCATCAAATTCTCATCAGAAAATACACACACACACACACACACACACACACACAGAGGCCAACTATGTACCCAGACCCAGACACCATCACATAGATACACACACACACACACACACACACTCACACACATGCAGGCATACACGTGCATGCACAAACAGTGGAACACTGGGATGCTCGCCGCTCAACATGTTTAACATATTTGTTTGACCGTTTTGCTTTGATGACCCCTGCTGTTTTCTCCAACTCACCCAAATGATTCATGAAGACAAAGATGCCCACACAACAGCCCGCCCAAAAATGCCATGCTTGCAGGGAATTAGAGGGAATCTAGAGAAGTGAATCCTTCGTTGCTATTTTGCTTTGTGGAATGTCAATTTCAAGGCTGTATTTTGTTTTCAATTATACACTGCCTTACAATTCTCTTTATTAAATATTTCTTAAAACTTAGTAGTTTTATACTTCTAGTGCTTTGGTGTTTTGGTCTGCCAGCTTATTCAGCTATAGCCAGTCACATGTGGCTTGCATTCAAAAGGAAAAGAATAGAAGAGGGAGGCATTGGATGCTGAAAGAGAGGGGAAAAGGATGTTAGATCACCTTTCTCCCTCTAAACAATTCACCCACCAAATCCAACAATGGCAGAAGAAATGAAATCTACAAGAGCTCTGAAAGCAAACTTGCTTGTGAACAAGTTCAGCTGGCTTGCTTTTCATTCCCTGGAAGGGTTTTTGACAGGTCCTTGTTTTACACAAGGGTGCACAAGGTGCACAAGGGTGTGTTTCTGATGGAGGCAGAGCCGAAGGTTCAGTGATGGTGCCACAGAAGACAGAGAGCAGAGGATTGGAGATGACTGAAGAGCTCATTACAACACCACCCAGGATCTCTGACTTATTCCATGTCAGAAATGTCCTGTAACACGACACAAAATTGTCAGAGACCCTGAAAAGGAAACCGTGAAATGTACAAACAAACAACTTGTTCTCCTCCTGCGAGGCTTAGGTTGGCTGGTAGAGGGCAGACTGGGTTGTATCAGGCCCTAGTCTTTCACTCAGGGACTCAATGTAGATGTTGCCAGCATATAAAAGGCATCTCCAGTCACTTTTGTGAAGCTGTATGACTGACTGATCAGGCTAAAAGCCATCTTCTTCAGAAGAACAATATTTACTTGAGTGGCTTACGTTCAGATATTAGCTCATTTGTGTTATTGATATTAGCTCATTTGTCTGTGTATGTTTGTATGGTTGTGTGTGTATGTGTGTTTGTGTGTAGTTTGTGTATGTGTGTGTGTGTGTGTGTGTATGTGGTTGGGGGTTGTGCAATTTTCCATCTTTTCATGTTTAGGACACTTGTGAAAACACTGAAAGGAGTGAAAGAGTATCTCTGTGAAAAGGCAAAAGGCAGTGTGGGTTAATAGATGACCAGCTCATTGGCTGGCAGGAGGATAGGGAACATTCCGGATTTACTCTGTGATTTACTGAGAAAAACAGCCCTGGCTCCCTATCAGTCAGATTCTTTCTGGTGTCCCTGCTACTGAAAGGCACTAATTGATTACAGCACTGGTGGGAGGTAGAGTGTGTCTCTCGGGGTGGTTGTGGTGGTGGTGTGTGTATGTGTGTGTGTGTGTGTGTGTGTGTGTGTGTGTTTGAGTGTGTGTGCAGGGGATGAGGGGCCAGAATGGCACTTTTCTGGAACTGTCTGAGAGATTACAGTTGGAGCAAGTAAACAACATCAATAATAATAATAATAACAACAACAATAATAATAATAATAATAATAACAATAATCAAACTTTTATTAAGCCAGACTAACATCATTAAACTTAAAGGGAAATCTGAAGTGAATGGGCCCATATTCATCTAGACTGCTGAGAGTGCTGTCAGTAGGTGTTAGAATGACAGCTTACAGTAATACCACGTTCAATAGATTTACGATGTAATAACGTTAACAGATAGAGCATAAGAAAACACAACTTTCAACTCTCATATGCTGTTACACAATTTTGCACAAAATTCTGTCATTTCCATACCATTTGATCAACACTGGGACAATGGGTTCATTTACTCTAGAAATCATTTATGCACAGAAAGTGTGTTAATTAAAATACTTGACTGAATTGTAGCATCTCTTTAATGATGTTTGCAGTGTACTTGAATGAAGTACAACAGTGATTGTTTTAGAAGTGCAAATTTTATTCTGTGTTTGCTTGTAATCTGTGGCTGCCCTGTTTAGTGGCTGCTCCAAATCAAACTGTGATGGATGAGCAGAGGCTGTATCCAATGACTGCAGTGTAGAAGATGGCCAATAGTTCTTGTGGTAAGCCATGCTTCTGTCGATGCTGGAAGAGGTACATCCTCTGCTGAGCTCTTTTGCGGATGGTGCTGATGTTGGACTCCTGGCAACTGATGGATCCCAGAAACATGAATAGGTCCACTTTTGACACTAGTTTGTTGAATATTGTGAGGAAGGGCAGGGCACTGTGGGGTGCGTCCTAAAATCCACAACCATCTCTCTACAGACTCTACTAGAATGTCTACCTCTAGTTCTGTTGAATGCACCTCAGGGGCGCTACAACAAATGTTTGGCCATATGACAGATGATCCATGGATGAGCACATTTTGGGAGCTTGAAAGCTGAGTCCTCTTAGAGGAACAGTGATTTGTGTTAAGAGAGATGAGCATTGGGTACAGGACAGACCCCTGTGGTGCACCAGCGATGGTTCCCATCACACATGCTGACACCTGTCAGTCAGGAAGTGGGGAATCCTCAGACAGTAAGATGAGGGAGTTTGGCGGTAAGGGTTTCAGGTAAGATAGTGTTAAATGCTGAGCTGAAGTCCACAAACAGGATCCTTTATGATACCGGTATTTTAGACTAATCTTGTAAAGGACGTTTGCAGGAATAATAAAATTACAATGTTCCTGTTTGGCTGCTTTCCGTTAAAAAGATGAAGGTCTGAAACCACATTCATCCTATTTACCCCATCTCACACAAATGCATCTTGAAAGCAACTTGGCCATCACTGGTCAGTACCTTGTTCCAGGTACTTCATAGTCTCCCCTGTGATCAGCTCTTCAAGCTTAAGCCTCCACAGAGAGAACCAGCAATAAGCTTTCACAGGCACTCCATCTCAGTGAGGCTGGATTTTCTCTAATGCCATTTCTTCCTCTCCTGAAGTCCTTTTGAAAATGATTGCTAGACGCTGAATAGCAGGCTACACAGTAAAGGCTGGATGTGCAGTCTCCATTTGAAATTAATCATTTAATATCACAGGCTTTTTGAGTAAAATGTCTCTGTACTAAACGGTGTGATCATTCTATCTGGGTTAGTGTGAGAGAATGAGTTAAATATATCTAAATGTGTTTTTTTTTCAATAGGCCTTTCACATTTAAAAATATAAATGCTGAAATTCAGTCAACCTTTTAAGACAGTGCCATTGCTGGGTCATCTCCAAGTAGATTATATTCACACGTGTGAGTGCGTTTATACGCACGCAATGCCACAACAAAAATATCCTCCCATCTTTAAGGTACAGGTTTTCATTTTTTTTTTTTTTTTTTCAAAATCTTGTAGGCATGCCATACTTAAGTGTCAAGACTGATTCTAATTAAAACCAAATGTTTTCACATTGATTGATTCTGTATTTAATCTGCACGGCCCACAAAGAACCCCTGACAAGTTTTAAAATATTGACGCATTTCATTATAATTCCCAGTTTTTCTTATACACTCCGTGACAGTTATGCTAATTTTAACTAATGTATCCAAAATATTCGAAATATTCAAAACTACCTGTTTGAAAATATTGTAGAATATTTGTATAGTGTTTGTATTGTGTGAAGAATGTTAATGTAGGCCATGTAACATTTTAACCACATTTCAACCTTCATTTTTTGTGCACATTTTTTCCAAATTGAAATGTTCATTAACACTTAGGCTATCGTTTTATGATTTATCCTTATCACATTCAAGAAATGTTTTTCAAGAATATTTTTTATCTTAAATTTTATTCAAAAAGAGACAGAGATAATCAGGAAAGAAAATACAGTGTCCATTATAAACATAAACCACATAGTTCTAGATAACAGTCAATAAACTTACTTTATACATTTTAAACCCATAATTAAAAACATATCCTTACCAACACTATTTTAACATCAACAGTTTGTAAAAATATATTCCGCAGCTCTCTGGCAATAAACTATGATGTTAAATTATTAATCTGTCCTAAAGACGCAAAGTGCAAATTGGACAAATTGTGGTTCAGAACCTTGAAAAATGGGGTTATCTTCGGAACAGTCCTCCATGGACTAACGAAATATACTGTTGGAAGCAAAACGTTATTATTTTATATTTCGCTTTTTCTGTGGATGAGGGAGTAGGCTAGGCCTAAGCTACTTTATTAGCTCAGTATGTTTCTGCGGAATGTCTCATTTAAAGTGCAGTCCCAATTAAGGGCATTGGAGTAGCCTTAAAGGTGTACAGATGTTTCCATCAGTTCAAGAACTTTAAAATGTTATTTTTTGCAAATCCAACATGACACTAATAATAATATTCTGCAAAGATGAACAACAAATCGTGGCTCATTTCAGGAAAACGAAAAAGCTCAAGACATTTTTTTTATCTTTTTTTGGATCTCATAGTCTCATAAATTATATTTACAACAATGTGTACATGTACAAAATGCCTCGCAGTAATTGACAGGGGAGCGTCAATCGTTGTTTTTGCTCGACTCTTGGTCGCTTTGATCGTCCGTGAAGCAAACATCAACATCGCTATCATTGTCGCTCTTTTGCTCTGGATCTTCGTATAGGCCATCCATCTTATCATCGGACTTTTTGAGGGTTTGCCCCGGGTGCCTTGATTTCACGTGTCTCTCCAAATCCCTCCTGCGCACCAATACCTTTCCACAGAACTCGCACCTGTATGGCGTGTTTCCCTCTGCGTGCAGACGGATGTGCTTGTTCAAATTGCTCGGGTCACCGAAAGGTCGGAAGCACACTTTGCACTTAAGCGGCTTGTACCCCGTATGAGTCCGCATGTGGATTTTCAGTCCGTATTTCCGTGAGTATAGTTTGCCGCAATAAAGACACAGGTGGCCCTTCTTCGGCTTACCGGTGGCAGCGTTGTTCGTGCTGGGGATGGACTCGAGCCGTGCCCGGTTCTTTTCCACAGCGATCTCTGACAGCTGTTGTGTGTGCATGGCTATTTCCCTGTCAATATTCGTAATGGAGCTCAAGTCAGGGTTCAGTCCAGGTGCACCAAAGTAGGAAACGGTCTCCGGGTACTTAAGGAGATTGCTGAAGTGAAACTTAAATGGGTAGTATGGTGAGCTGTACAGCAACTCGCCATTGTACACTGTGAATGGCATTAGTGGGATGTTACAGTCTCCATTGTAAGGTTTCACTCCTTCAAACTGTGGCAGGGAAAAACGTTCGAAATGAAACCCCGAGGAGATCTGAGCGTAGCGAGAGGGTGAAAACCCCGAGTGTGTGCGCCCCTCCACGTGTTTGAAAGCGGAGGTCTCCTCAAAGTGCGGCAGCAAAGGAAAGCCCCGGACAGTGTTGGCGCAGGCTGGCGAGTCAATTGGGTGGACGCACTTGGATGGGTGAGCTCCAGACACCGGCTCGCTGAGTGAACGCGTGGACTTTATCCCCCCCAAAAGCTTATTGAACCCATGTCCGTTTGTTTTCCCGGTGGTCTCCTCTCTTGACACATCTGTGGGAGTAATCTTAGATAGTCCCATAGGTTTAAATGCTGAGCGTACTCCCGGGTGAAAACCCATGTTGCCTAAGACAGCAGACGTGCCGCTCAAACCGAGGAGATGACTGTGATTTCTGGCGGAGGTCACACTCATATCGAGGGCCCTGTCCTGCTCCTCCGGTGTTGACTTCTTTGACAATGCCGCCTTGTTGATGAAAGGAGACGAAGGCATATTGCGCTTAATAGAGTCTGAGATGGAGGTGTTGTGGCCGTTCCTGGGCGACGATGAAGTGTTGGGAATGTCTCCAGATTTGGGTGACCTGCTAAGGTTTTCAGAACCCCTTGCTTGTTCGTTGTTTACAAATCCTCTGCCGTTGCTCAGAGCGCAGTGGAAGTGAACGTGGGCTTTGAGAGTGTTTGGATATTTGAAGATTCTCCAACAGTACCAGCAGATATAGCGCTCCTCCCCTAAAAATAAAACAACAAAAATTAGTCCTACATAAACAAAAAAAGTGGCTTGGGAGCTACTGACACATTTAATGAAGTGACAGTTAGCTGTAGTCTACTTCATTTTACTCTGGCATGACACCGGTTGAACAATCAGGGGGTCAATTATATTGATGTAATGATTTTGTAATCCTTCTTTGGCTGTTTATTACAGCCGCCGACAGAACAAACGCCGGCACAATCTGGCGTTCCCAAAGCAGTAAAATGAATAGGGACTTTCTCTGTGCTCTTTGCCGTGGAAGTGACAGCAGCTGTGGCTTGAAATCGCAAGTCGGGAAAGACAATGAGGCCGGCCCATCTGTTGACGCTCGAGAAAAGAAGAGCGTATGTCAAGGAGCGCGCGGTGTATTGGTGGCAGAACAGCGCATACATCGCAAATCAGGGCAATATACATCCCACATGAAAGTTAGCATTCATTAGACAACAAAAGCTTATGTAGCCAGCTAATTTACCGTAGAACACCTTTTCGAAATTTATTTGCCTCTAAATGCATGAATATTAATGACGGGCTGACATTTGTTAACCTCTCCCCCCTCTTGTTGAATCACTATCACTGGACACAATGGATATTGTGGCGAGATAATGATTGTTGTCTAGTTTAAAATTCATATGGACGGGGCTGTCATTAGATGAAGTGCAGCACAAAACAAACAAAAGTAGCCTGCACTGGATAAAGGCGAAATCTATTCCATCCCCAGACCTTGGTGCCCAGCATTTTCTGTCTAACTGCCACAATATTCAATTAACATAAGCAATGATTAGTGGATCTCTTTTGCCTGATTGCGACACCAATCCTGCTTACATTATAATCGGATTTAGATTGTTGCTGGTGTCACTTGTTTGTGCTCTGTATCAAAGTAATTAAATTATGGCATTAGATACTCTTCGCTGTTTTTTAGGTTTCTGCTTGGGGTCCTGCTATTGTTTAGCTTCTTAAAATAAAACAAAATAATAAAAAAAACCTCGGCGCAAAAATGGAGCAGTCGCGCAAATAAATAACAAGTAATCATAATTGAATGAACACTTTGCATCCAAACCGTGAGCTATGAACACTGTTTTTTGCTTAGGGGAAATCCCAGACACTAAAATAAACTTAATGTACAGATGAAGTTCATGTACAGATGTATTATTATTATTATTATTATTATCATAATTATTACTATTATTGTTATTTTATAATGATGATAATAATAATAATAATAATAATAATAATAATAATGATGATAATAATAATGATAATAATAATAATGAACAATATTAAAGTTTTGTAATAATGTTTTGTAAATTAATGCACTACAAACCAACCGCATGTATATTCGCATTTGCAATATTCGCATTTGAAAGAAGACCATAAATATGGGCCGGTTTTTAAAAGTGGGCAGTTGCATCCTTTTCCACGCTTATGTTTGGCGCAGAGCCAGATGAAATAGAAACCTATCAGGGGGGATTTCATAGAATTACCTTTTTCGTCGTGTGTTGGAGTTGCTGTCGTGGGAATATCAAACCACTGCGCAAGTGCGTTAGAGTACCACACGCTTAATTCTTCTCCTGTCTGGATTTCTCTCAGCACTCGATAGAAAATCTTTAGAGGGCGAAAAAAGATAGAAAGAGTTATTGTTTATGGTAACATTGTAGGAGTGTGCCTACACATCTCCTTCAATAAAATAACCCAAAAATATAATTATCTTGAAGTACTGCGCACCTGTCCCCCAGGTAAGTCTGAAATGGCCTCAAGATTCTGCTCTTGGCTGTTTCTGGCTGCACGAATGAGGCCAATCCAATCCTGAAGGGGGCTGCCTGATTCATCCACAAAATCCCCTCTCACCAAGCGAATCTGCAAATATTTACAGTAAAACCGATAACATTAGTTATGATCTCTCCTGAATACACAACTTAAAATACTAAGAAATATCAAGCAAGTCTATTGTTGAAATGACATCTCTATTTATTTCTTATGTTCTGCCTTTCTATTTTAACTGTTTAACAAATGCTACAATATCTCACAGTTTTAGGCTTTTATTATTTATTGAAAAGGTCCCCAGTTGTTCATTAAAAACACATAGAGGTGTCTGTAACAAAAGCGTGGTTAATGCGTCTTTTTTCGGTCTATTAAACAGTGGTGATCATTTCCAAGGCGAAGTGCCATATAATTGAGTTGATATGAGAAACGAATTTGAGGAGTGTCAAAGCGTTTCTAAACTGTTCAAGCAAATTAAAGATTAAAGCGTGACGTTTGACACAGAGATTGCACCTGATGATCGCGCAAGGCCTGGGGCGCCACATTTAGCTGCATCAATCACACGTGGAGACAGTAGAAAGAGCACGAGCCTATTTATATGATCTTTCAAACTACGAAAACCATATAGGCCTAATTTAAGACACCAAAGAGTATGATTTCATGTTATGATAAACATTATATTCCCAGTAGTATAATAAAATATAGCAACAAGCTAGGGTATAGGCTAGGCCTAGTAGGCTAAAAGACAATACTTGAGATATTCCTGAAATAAGCATAACCATATATGCGAAATAAAAAGGCTTCAATCAAAACTTTACAATTATGTACATTTTTGCTATAAATAGCCTATAATGTTTTCTGTGTATTGTTTTTAATTGGCGTTTTTATAGCTGGAGGCTATAATCTTTCGGAGGCATCTTTCTGTGGCCGCATTACATTAAAGTGAAGTGGTAGGCTGGAGTTAGAAGCCTGTGAAATGTGATGGACCGGGGGCATGAAATTTTCCGCCGCAGCACAGCTCATCCTATTAGGGCGGTTAAGTGAAGGCGCAGAGACTGACAAGTTGTCCTGTTAATATTGCTCAATTAGCCCTACACGACAGCCCGAACCAATTAATACTCAAATGCCGGATTTCTTATGACTACTGCATTAAGATTGTAAGAAAGTCGTTCCTTATTTTAAGGATATCTATTCAGGATTTTTTTTGTAAACATAATGGTTTATTTAGTGCATGTAGTTATTATTATTATTATTATTATTATTATTATTATTAGTAGTAGTAGTAGTAGTAGTAGTAGTATTATATAATTATATATTAAATTATTAATAATAATAATAATAATAATAATAATAGGATCCTAAAACAAAGCTTAGCTCGCTTAACATGAAAAATCAAATGCTAAGAAAATTCCAGCATGGGAAATAAGGCGCAGTATAGAAAGCAAAGAAAAAACTGATGAAAATGGATAAAGAAATCGAAATTCAGACTCTGGCTCATGAGGATGAGGATTCATAAGGATAAAGGCTGTACAGACCGAAGTTGTAAACTCTACTGAAAATACAAATGCTAAAGAATTCTGCACCGTTATATGGAAAAAAATCTCCATGACATTCTTGCTTGACCCAAATGAGAGAAAGAGTTAAGCTTAACGAAAAGTTTCGGAAAATCAATGAAGGGTATTTAGAAATATGCCTACCTTTTTCTTAAGTCCAACTTCTTTGCGGTCCAACACGTACTTCCCTAGCTTAAAAATGCCCGGCACCGGTCCTATCCTGATGCCGGCCGGGATGGTGCAGTCAGCAAACACACTAATTGCGGGTGTCCGGGTCGCTTGCATTGCTGGCTCTGTGTGCAGTGGGATCAGAACCAGGAAGACCAAGCAAGGAGGGACTGATTGAGACGAGCAATGAGAGACTGGGGAGATGAGGCCAGGATAATCTCCGCCCGCGAAGTGACGCGCTGGCGCATCTGATCCGGCTTTTCTAATGGAGCAGACCAAGGTGCCCCCCACGGCACGGCACGTTAACGCGCAAGGGCGAGCAGTGCGCGCGCGGCGGCGGCGGCGGTGGTGGGTGAGAGAGTTGCGCTCTCTCAGCAGCTGTGTGGAAACTCCGCGCGAGATGGTCACATGGAGACTTTCCCTCACACTCGCGCATAATGAAGAGCTCCAAACGGCCGAGAGACAATAGGCCAGGCGACCTTCCCATCCCCAAAATCCAATTTGTCAAGGGCAGAGAAAAGAGAGCGCGGAATCAAAGGTCTGGGCCGACCATTAATCCTCAGCATGTGGCTTTGTCCGTCAGGCAGTTCCGATATTTTAAGTGACAAATCCACTGTATAATTTCTCCATAAATTCAACCCCTTTTCATTGTTCCTATAGAACCTAGGTTTTGGAAATCAGTGACTACTTTAAATCTACTTGGCTGCATCCTTTTAAGTTTAATATACTTCAAAGCTCTTTATTCCCTCTCTTGGCTGCATTGTGGATCCCTGCTTGAACAAAAGAGGCAGGAATGTTTGGTAGACTTGTTAACTTCTATTGACTCCCGGCGTGTGCCGGGCTGGATTCAGGCAGGTACTCAACGGGAGAAAAAAAGCAACAGCTTTCAAAACAACCACCATCTTATCATTTCACACTTGTGGGTTTCCTGATCACAACTAGTATCAAGAGGGGTTGGTCAGTGCAAAGCTTAGACTTTACATGTAATGAAATAAATTGCATAATTTAAACATATTTATTTATTTAATTGTTCTTTTATTCTTTTATAGGATAGGCATGTTGATTAGCAATGCCATTGTGGACAATCAATTTTTTTGCGTGTCCTTATAATGCTATCTAATTCCTTCGCTCACATGCTTGATCTCAAAATACTGATTATTTGTGTATAAATACGGAGTCCTCTAACTGGCTCAGCTTTACTTGAAGAATCTCATTCTGCTTTCAATGGGTAACGGTCTCTGTCTATTGAATACCAGGGCAAAAGGGTCCTCCTGTCGCTTTATGGCTGTAAGATTTTAAAACTTGCTCTGACCTCTTTGATCTCAGAGCTAAAAGCTTCCACAGAGAAGCCGGGCAGCGCAACAAGAAGCAGTGGGCGATAAATCCATGCTATGAACATGTCTTGCCTTTGCCCCCGACCACTCGGCGATGACAGTAGGCTGTAATTGGAGATGCAGAGGTGGGATCTCTCTTTGCGCAAAGGTACCCCACTGTTTCATCCCTTCAACCCTCTCTTCGCGCCTCTTAACGAGTCAAAGAGCGTGAACGACACGCGAGCCATTTTATCAATAGACGCATGCAGAGGCCGGCTGTGCAGAAGGTTATTTATTAATGTTGCTATTTGTGACTGGTTCCCATCCGCTCCAGAATAGCGGGCCCTGCCTCTGCGGCGTTCACACCAGCCAGTGCGATTCTTATTCTTGTCTTGTGGCTCAAAAGTTGGGGTTCTCCAAGTGAAATAAATTGCCCGCCAAAGGGGAACAGGACATTTTCTTCCCTGTTTTCTTAGAGCTATGGGGAAAAGCAAGGGTGAGAAGGAGCAAAGCGCTCAGTGAAGCACGGTGAACGGTCAAAGACTCGCTGTTGAAGTGAAAGCAGTGTTCGAAGCAAATGAGATGGAAAATTAAATGAAATTAAATAGCTTGAACGGTGGCATTGTTCGCTCCCTTTTTTAAAAAAGACACATTAATTACATGGTCGAAGCTTTATATGAGAACAATATTGTGGACTATCTGAGCATTCCAGTACACTTTTTATGGACTTCTTCTCCGCAACTGGGAGAATAGATCCAGTGAAGGATCGCTTCTGGCCCTCAGAGAGAAAAAAACGACTTGGGCCATTTCACTCTCACTGCGACTCTCTAGCTTTACAATCCGAACTTAATGTGGGGTTTTGATTTAACAGGTTGCCCTATAATGAGCCATGGATGTAGAGGAACAACAAGTCTTTAAAGCGTAGCTGTTGCGTCGAGCAATGTCCCACCAGGGACTCCATTCATGCTTCCAAACGGCCTCGCAGTGCCAAGGGTTCCCCCCACTTGACGAAGATGCATCTGTGGCCTCCACAATGCCTTCGAACTATCCCAGAGTTCCCAGAAAAAAATCACATTTTTTATGTGGACCATAAACCTTTAGCAGAAGCTCTTCAAGATCTTTGTTCGCCTTGAAATGTACTGTTGCTTTTCCATCATTCAAACACGCAATGTAGCCTAGAAGTGCTCTATAGTGCAAAGCCCACAGTTAATAAATTGCAGAGGTCATTTTTTGTGTTGTTTTTTTCTTTATCTCTTCCTCTTTGTGTTAAGTGTTTAACAAACTTTGCCAAAATATATACATTGACATCAAATAATAATTGACTGACACAGTCTATTACAGTGCTGTCACGAAACCCCTTCAGATGTCAAGAAATCCCAAGCAAATAATTTATAACCTGAATCTGTTTATTTCAGATATAGCCTTTATTCACGGCATGATTAAAACTCAAAGCCATATGTTTCATTCAAATGCAGTGTGATTGTGTAGATTGTAGTCTAATGCACTGTACCTTGGCTACGGGAAAGTGCACGCTTCTGAAAACCCCCGACCAGCTGTGGTGCAGATAGGGGATGCGGGTGGGACATTAGAAATGCATTTGTATAGTAATTATGCTTGTATGGGAGTTCCACCAGATGACACGATTGGGATTTTAACTCAGACTAATATTCCAAATCGCATTAGAAAGTGGCAAAATAAGTGACAACTGATTCGACGCTGTTCATGCGTGCTCTCATTTTTAAATGCCCTCTCAAGAAAAGAAGCACTTCGTCTCACTATTCAAAGCCCGAACAAAGTTAGCGCTGCCTTTTGAACTGAATTTCCCTAACTTAAACCCCACTTGTCTTGGCTGAAAAGACGTGCATAATGGGGTGTAAACTCGGCTGAATTGAAATGTTTCGGTGTACCTTATAAATTCATACCTTTTCTCACTCCAACGCCTCAGAATGGGCTCTCAGTCTAGGCGATTCTCTCTGCTGTCCAGTGCGTTCAGCGCAAGTTCTATTTGTGAAGTTCATTTCTAGGCAAATGTATTCAGAGGGGTATCGGAATGAATAGCGATGTGTGTCAGCCGGGCCTAATTGCTATTAAGGCACTTAAACCATATGCAGAGACTGACAGAAATTCTCAGGTTTTCTTAGCTATCCAAGTGGTCCTTTAGATGATTCTCTGAACGATGGGAAAATCACAACGAGTTTCTTTCTTTCTTTCTTTCGTTCTTTCTTTCTTCCTTCCCTTCTTTCTTTTTTTCTCTTTCTTTCTTTGTTTCTTGTCTATGTAATTTTACTTTTATATTTAAAATGGTCTCCGAACAACCAACACTACATTTTAATGTAGCCTATCTTGTTTGTTTATGTAGTTTTTAAAATAAATATTTTCTCCATTCTATCAGCACCTCAATTGTACTGCATTACACCACCAAGAATTAAAATGAGAGGCACATTTGAAGGAAACCAGCTTGCTAAAATATTTTCTTATATTTTTCAAAAACCCATGTGGTGCTATGGTAACAGCCGAATCAATAGAAACTCATGTAAATTGGTAAAAAAAAGAACCCTACTGTTTGACCTTTATTATTATTATCGACAAAGCTAAATGAAAGAAAAATGTCTCAAAAGCAAAATGAGATTCCTAAAAGATGCGCAGCTTTGAGTCTTTCTTTGACTTCTGTTGTTGGACGACCTGACCTTGAGATGCTCTACCAGCTCGGAGCAACGGATTCTGGGCAAAATTGGAAAATGTCATTTTCTTGATTGAACATAAATGGGCCCCAACCAGGATTATAAAACATCTACAGTCCCTCTGAATGAACCTGTTTCTTTTAGCCCATGTATCACAAACGTGAACAAATCAAGCCATTCTCTTTAAATACTGAAAACAGCAAGACGTCAAATATAGCTTGACAGTATCCCGTGCAGCTCTTGACGCAGCGCAGCAAGGTTAACCCTAATGCCTGTTAATTATATTGATAATGCGCCTTCAGGAATGTATTTGCTAGCGACTCGGACCGCCGTGGTTTGTAAACTAAGGGCTGAGAGAACATTAAGTGACTGGCAACATGCAAACTAATGATATGAAATTGGCAATCAGTGTCGAGAAACGAGCTTTCTCCCTCATTAGACCGCGGGATTGACAGTTCTGGGTTTTGATAATCTCCGGTGCGCCCACTCTCCGCTAAGAAACAGGATGGTCTCGAGCTAGCTAATTGAGCACGAGTATCGAGTGGGATGAGCTTGTGGAAGTGATGACCTGGAGGCAAAGGCCAGAGCTCGATTGATGAACTTGTGAGACGTCTGTGCGCTCTTGCATCATTTGCCGCAATGGTCATATTAAAATGATATCACTCAAAACGGGGTGAGATTATTTCGGACAGGATTTATTTGAACCTTTGAGCACCGATCTATGTCAAGAAGATGTAGTATTGTAAGTTTATGCAGGAGTAGGCTAAACATTTTTTGAATTTGAATATTGGTTGCCAAATATACATTTTAAATTAATATGGTGGAACAATAGGCTGCTATTATTAATACTTATAATAGTATTCATAACAACAACAACAATAATAATAATAATAATAATAATATGAAAAAAACTTTATAACCATATATTTATTTGTATTAAATCATCATCATCATCATCATCATCATTATTATTATTATTATTATTATTAATAATAATAATAATAATAATAATAATAGCAATACTACTAATAATAATAGTATTAATTATAATATTAATAAAAATAACACTGACACACTGATATGTTTTTTCACACAAGAACCTCTTCTCAACCTTGCATGGAAGACATGGGAAAATATTGTTATTGCAATTATTCAATAATTCTATTGATTATGAATAATTGGAAGTGCAAAAAAGAATGTATACATCTTAGTGTCTCTTAGTGTTTGTTTTTCATAGACAGTCTACTCTATTCAGTATAGTGTTTTGTGAACCTTCAGGACTCCAATGCACGTTTTCAGAGATCACCATTTGTTTGTTTCTTTTCTCTTTCTTATTGTGTTGTAGATGTTGGACATCTCCCACATCTGATATAGTGTATTGACTTAATTGCTGGCACTATGTATGCCACACATGTCGTGCTGTAGCTGGGGATCTTTCATTGGTGGACCAGTCCTCTTGTGCTCCAGTAATTTGCTGGCCCGCTAAAATGCGGTTTCATCATTATGAATGCACATTACAATTCAGCCACGACTTGTTAAATTATCATGAGAGCCTGTCATGTTTTGTAGACCCTGCCAACATAGGCCACAGACACTAACAACACACACACACGCAGGCACGCACACACACACACTAACTACACACACACACACACACCACACAAATACACAGTACTTTGTAAGCACACACCATACCCATACGTGGACATGCACATGACTGCCAGCCTCTGAGCAATTCAAGACAACTCCTGTCAAAATCCATCTATTCCTCCATGCGCTGCCTCTCTCTCTAACCCCTGGCATACTTTCTCCACATATCTGAATCATTCTAATTTGCCTCCCTCCCCTTTGACGTCCTTCCCCCTCAAATAGGCATCGCCTTGATCTGAAATCAATTGAACCTCTTCAGACTCCGGTCGTACCTGTGTCACGGCAGCCTTGCAGTGTGTGGGAATGTTTACATTTGGAAT
>JAGFZM010000238.1:84518-104605 GCA_017657215.1 Limnothrissa miodon
TTCCCCTCACCCTGCTCTCTGCTCCCATCCCTGTGTGTTGTGGGTGCTCGGGGTGTTTGGCATCTTCCAGAGCGATCCAATCACTCCTGATCAGCGGTGGCAAGACAGGCTGCGGAATGTGGATGTGGATGAAATGGGGACGTGGGATGCCTGTGTGCCTTCACTCTGCAGCACCGGAGCGCTGACGTGACGACTAGAGCCTCCCCTGTGGGCTGGGAGGATCTGTCAAGGTGACGGACTCTGCCTAAGGTAACACACACACTCTCTCTCTTTCTTTCTTTTTCACTCTACCACTTCTGCTTGCTCAGTTTCTCCTCTTTTCCCGCTTCTAATGCTTCTCTGTCTTTGTTTCCACAATGTTTTTAGTCATGCAAAACCTAAACGGACATTATGTCTTATTATTCATTTTTAGATACTGTAAACAAACAAATATGTATATACATGTGAGAGATGTGGGGCACTAAGTATATATGTGTGTGAGTGCATCAGTGCTTCTATATTCTCTAGGTCAGGAATCTTCAACCTTTTTTCCTCATTGAGCCATTTTGACCTCTGTTGAGTTGTTCTTCTAAAATATATACATTATCTGTGATATATTTTATCTGTGTTAGTTAGTTCTGGGAATGAGTATTAACTCATTTTACATACAAACTGTGGAGTGCAATCACTCATCACTCAAGTATATTCTACATTTATTGGGTGAATTTTTTTTCCCCATATTTAAATGCCATTGTAGTTCAACCTGTTTGAGACTCATGCTCTAGGTGTATTTAAACACTAGCTGCTGAAATATATTTGTAAATGCCATACCAAACCCCTGTCAGAAAGCCATGCAAACCTGTTCTTGTCACCCCATCCAAATGAAGGACAAAGTCAAGAGAGATGGATGCTGAGAATGTTTATTTAATCTTTGCTATTGCAACAGTAAGGCACACAGAAGGGTTTAGCAGAACTCAGTCAGCTTCAGGCAAACACACACACACAGTGGCTGGGAGAAACACCTCGCAAATGCAGACATCTTCATGGTGTTGTGCCAGGGTCAGAGATCAAAGGTCAGTCCCCCCCCCGCCCCTTAGGCCACCAGTGCAAGGTTAAGGGTGGGAGGACCGAGCTGGCCAAGCTGGTTTGCCGGATGCTCCTCTGGCCTCCTTATTCCTCCTCCTCGTCAGCGGCTCCCTCGATGATGTAGCTGCGTTCCTGTGTGTCGCTCTCCAGCACGTCGTCCTCAGTTTTAACTGTTCTGTGGAAAATGCAAGTATGAGCAGTTTTCAGTTAATTCTAATGAATGTATAGAAAAGTAAAATTAGGATATAGTGTGTGTGTGTGTGTGTGTGTGTGTGTGTGTGTGTATGAGTGTGTCTCACCCTGTGTGTGTGAACAGTATGTGTGTGAGAGAGACGCTCTTGTCCATGAGTTACCTGATGAGGACAGTCTTCCTCTCAGTCATCTCCACTGACTGCTCCTCAGAGTAAGCGATGGCCTGGCCATGGACACCGTTTCCCAGGCCGGCCCCGTTAGCCTCAGCTTCAAGACCAGTGGCCTCCACCCCCATCTGGGCAGCCATTCCAGCTGCTGCTCCAGCTAATGCTTCAGCACCCCTTTCTGCTCCTCCTCCCACTCCGACCCCAGCTCCCAATCCAGCTCCCAGTCCAGCTCCAGATCTGGCACCAATTCCGGATGCCAGCCCATTCACAACCATTCCAGCACCTGCTCCAGCCCCCACGCTGCTCCCCATTCCGGCTCCAGCCAACATTCCGGCTCCCATGGCTGCGGCTCCGCTCATCCCAGCGCTGATGGCACTCATGCTCATCAGCCCCTGCACGATACCTGTGATGCGCATGTCCTCACCCTCAATCAGTTTCCTGAGCAGGACAGGCAGGGGCATTAATATGTGTACGTCGAGAATATATTTCTACACTTAGACAAAACTTGGGGAGAACAAAGGCAATGGGATAAGGGAAATAAATTGATAAATATAAGAAACTGAGGTCTGTATTTAGCCTGTGGCTTGAACTGGGTTGCACTGGGCTGCATCTTTTTGCTGTGATTTTATGCTAATCAAATAGTGAAATTTTAGTGCAGATCAAATTCTGCAAATGACTTGCCTGTATGTGGTAATCTCAATCTCCAGGCTCATCTTCACATTCAGTAAATCCTGGTATTCCAGCAGAAGCTGTGCAATCTTCTCTTTTGTGGACTTCAGCTCCATCTGAAGAGCCTCGATCCTAGCCTAGAATTTATATGAAAGCATTAATGTTGTTATTATTAATAATACTATTAGTATTAATATCATAATTTTTGTTGTTTCCTCAGCAGGATGCTATGAGAAACACTGTACCCATTCAACTTTCTCTGATTTTTATGCTGTAGACAAAAGGTGCTTTCTTACCTGGAGGGCCTCCAGCTCCTTCTTGTGTCTGTCTTGAGTTTCACGAATCTGTGCGTCCAGAGCATCGCTTTTGGTATTCAGACCATCCAAGTCTCTCTCCTTGCCCTGAATCTATAGGGGCAGAAGACAGTTTTAAAGTTAATAGCAATGTAGTCTTTTAAATATCTATGTTTACTTGTAATTAAAAAACAATTTGTTTTATATATTTGCTGAAAGATAGAAGCATGTGCCTACATCTTTTTTAGCAGATGCAATCTCCTCCCTAGCACCACGTAGCCGGTCCACATGCTTGGTGGATTTGTTGTTTAAGTCGTCGAATTTGGAATTATACCACGAGTCCATTTCCTAAAAAATGGAAAAAGTGGAATATTTACATTTCTAAAGTGGAGTGGCAATAATCGTACTTACTAAGATGTTTTGCTATAGCCACACCTGTAGATTCTTTGCTGCAATGGTGTCATACTCGTTCTGAATCTGTTGAAGAGCAGCAGAAAGGTCGGGGAGGGAGAAGGCATCTTTGGCGGAGGCATGGGCGGCGTAGATCTGTTTCAACAGGTCCTCAATTTCCTGTTCGAAACGGATGATTTCAAATAATGTACCAATCGAAATAATGCCAGGTCTGTATTTATTATTATGTTTGTAGGATTATTATGTCAATAATATGTCAGTAAAACGTACCTCTTTCTGAATTCTCTTGAGGAACTCAATTTCGACCTCAAGGTTATCGAGTTGTTTCTCCAGGGCAATACGCGCGGCAGTGGCTGCGTCAACATCCTGTATGCGTATGTTTTACAGTAAGTCATTCAACAATGTTCACCATTGTTCATCATCAATACACGGATAGCATTACTCATTTTTAAGCTGCTTTTCTTACTGGACGGAAGTTTTCAATGTCCATCTCGGCCTTCTTCCTCAGTTCCACAGCCTCTTCATATTTAGCCTTCATCATCTCCAGTTGTCCAGCCATAGCATCTTTGGCAGCAACAGCCAGGTCCTTAAAACGGAAATCAAGAGCAGGCCTAGTGTTGGAACATGCTGTTATACCAATAGTTTTACGACTATTCACTATTGCTGTGTTAATGAGCTAATTCCAATTAACCACCGGCAGACTAGGCCTATGACATGTGGCTGAAGCAACTGCCACTACTGGATGATCCGATATCTATGTGTTACGAGTGGACATAGTCTAGGATTGAATCATCTATGTAGGCTAATTGAGACATACCCGCTGCATTTTCATTTGATCTGCCAGTTTCCTCAGTTCCTTCAGCTGCTCCTCATACAACATGCGCAAGCCTGTAGGCTTCAGGAATCGGTTCTGGAGGGCCTCGATTTCTGTCTCCAGCAGCTTATTCTGCTGCTCCAGTGACCGAACCTATGGAGACAAGAGGACACATAAATTATGGCCCCGTGTGCAAGCGCTACATGCTCGAATAATATGCTCGATGCCCAAAGAAGTGCAAGTAATACGCTGCTCCGTCTTCGCAGCCAGAAGGCGCATTTATACGCAGCCAGTCTGTGCCGCACACTCAAGCGTAAACAAATCAGACAAATTCTGTCAAAGACGGGCCTAGAAAACGCAACTCAATTCCAGGAAAATCAAATATGCTATGAATTAGTCACAGAATTTAAGCGTTTGTGAGTGTGGGTCTTTCACGCTGTCAGGTTCAGAGAGTCTCTCATTCCATAATAATATTTCTGAAAAACAGGATGTAAGGTGTCCATTAAAAGCGTGTTCTGTTAAAGAACGCCAAGATAGAATCCACTTGCCTTCTCAATGTAGGCAGCCAGTCTGTCGTTCAGAACAACCATCTCTTTGCGCTGGCTGGTGCGAGTGCTGAGGAATTCCTGATTCTCGGCGGCAGCTGCCTCCAGATCTATCGCTTCTCCGCTGGGGCCTACACAAACGGCACCCATACTTGCACCGCTACAGGTGAACAGATGCATGGCAATGAATTCGTTATCGACAAAACTCTTTGGACAATAGCCTACACATTTCAAAGTGTTTTCGTGTGTCGTGTTTTCTGTTGTAAGTTATGATAGGTAGGCCTGCATGTGGAATTATGTAACATAACCAAGAGCAATGGTGTATTTTCTTGGTGTTTAATTTTTAATGTCACACAAGCCAAACCATGCGAGGCCAAACCGAGGCTACACTGGCCTTGAATTATGAATTAAGGGATAGAGATGTAAACAAAGCATCAGACTCACCCTAAGAAGTTGAATAAGATGTAAGGGTTTAGGAACAGCACATAGTACCAATCAGTCAATTAAATAACAAAACCCATGTTAAAACCTGTGTTAAACCCATTAATTTTAGTTTAGTATTTTTTATTCAATACAATTATCAGATTTATTCAGCTAAATGAACCATGTGATCTTAAGCCTTAACAAAGCCCATCAGTCTGTGCATGACAAGCAGCATCATGGCAAACTAAATGGGGCAAGAAAATCTACCTATCTGCCTGTTTCCTCACAGAGCCCCGCATGCTGTGTTGTGGTATGCCCATGGGGCGATCCTCGCACACTGTGCAGGCTGACATCGGTGGGGACCTAAATATGTGACCTTCCAATGACCCCTCTCATCCTAGTGTGCTCTCTCTCCCTCAAGGCGGAGCTTATATGCTTACCTCGCCATCAGGGTCTTGCGGGAGGAGGACGAGGCGGCCCTGCGTCCCACCACCATGCCGTTGGCAGCTGAGGCCACGGCCGAGCGGGAGTAGCTGGCGGCACGCTGCTGATGTCGGGCCGGCGACGGGCTGGACACCCTCACCTGCAGGGCCGTGGAGGACGAGGAAGTGGTGCATTCCTCGAAGTGTCGCCTGTACGACGAAATCCTCTCGGGGCTGTGGCTCATCTTTGAAGGCTCTGGATCTGTTCTCTCTCTGGGTGTTTCTCCCCCCTGGAGGTGGCTGGTCTGGATGAGGAGAGCTAGGCTGCTGAGTACTGCTCCTTGGCTCTCCTAGCACCCTTCTTATACCCCCGAGCGGAAGCCTGGCCCTGAGCATGAGCCAGCGCCTCAGGAATGTCGAACCTCCGCACCACACGGTGCCCTTCCCACCACAGAGCCAGCTGCCAGGGGCCCGCCAGAAGATTGATGGGCTGAAAGAGCACCAGGCATCAAGGCCTATTAACTAGCAGTTTCAGCAGTGAGGTGATGAGCTCTGATGAGTACAAGGACACTTTTACGGCGTGAAAGTAACAGCCAAGAGAATCCTTGTGCTGAGGAGAGCCTGTACTGTATACAGTGGGGATAGGAGTCGAGGAACGGGAATCGAGAATGCTTTAAATCACTTGAATCATAATATCCCTCTGACATTATCAATTCCTCTTATCAATGAACGGCATGTTTTTCAGACCATAGTCAATGGGTCTTTTCTGAATACAAACTTAAAACTGATGACACAGTGCATGGCATCCTTCCTTCTAATAAGCTGCTGCCTTAGTCGTGTAGATTATATTGTAGGCCTTGGTGCTAATACTGAAAACCTGTGAAGAATACCTTCGAAGCAGTAAGGAATTGATAAGATAGTTGACAAAAGAACTACAAAGAAAAGTTTATTGTCACACGTGTCTCTGTTAGCATACTGGGTAGGATTGTCAAATTTCGGCCGATAAACAGAATCAATATTGATAAAATGCATACTTCTCATCTCTGCACCACAGGCAAAGAGACCTAGCGAAAGTCCAACAGGAAACAAATGTGAAAGAAATATAGTGTCAGTGTAGGTTAGGGGCTAATGTCAGTGTGGACATGTAATAGGAAAAAGTACCCATGTAAGTAACATAGGATAGTGTGTTCTTATCTTATGGATAGTTAATCATTAACACAAGTCCTTACACTCTAGTCAGTCAATAACCAAGGTCATTCATAATGCAACTTAAGGAAATGAGACCTCACAAATCTTCTTCATGTTGGTCAGTATAGTTTTGCAAGGTATTCAAATTGTCACCATAGAAAAAAGGGTACGTTGTATTCAATTTATTTGAAAATGACAAATGTGGATAAAGACAGGGTGGAAACACAATGAACCCAGCATAAATGAAACATTTTAAACACATTCATAAGGTGTTATAATGGATCCATAAACTCGTTAGTGCTCATAACAATTTATACATACTTATAACTGTACATTATGATGTTATAAGAATGTATAGCTCGAAGTGCACCATAAAGCTTTCATTTGTTAATTTCAGTGCAGAAAAAGTAAGATGAACACATAATTATGGCATCATTAAAATTAATCAATTAGGCACCATCACAGACAATGAAAAGGGTGGTTGTTTCCCTCATATGAAAAGACAAAACCAAAGCCTATAAAGCTTTGTGACACTTGCAAGTTTATATCATAGCATTAGAATGTGCTATAAGTTGTCATGAAATTGTTATAGATGATTCTAATGATACAGTCATTAAGCTTTATACATATATTACAGCCTTTTGTGAATATGTAAATGCTTTATGAATATTGTGTTCATAGAAAATATTACCGATAGGGCTTCACATTTATCCAGAACATGGTAAGCATTTGGTTACCAATGGTAACCACTGTGACCAGCACTGCAGTAATATTGACCAATTTATCAAATCTGTTTTGCAAGATTCTTTCCAAATATCTGGGGCTCTAGCGTGCATGTGGGAGATGTTTGGGCTCACAGAGGTGTGAGCTATGGAGAGATGAGCACAGGGACGCCATTTTGCTCAGCAACCCTGGTCCACGCATAATCTCATTACATTACAACACATTACTCATCCATGTGTAGCGCCTGATGCTAGCCTCTCCACTGTGGCTATTTTTAGGCTGAAATGAAGTCATTACTCTGTAAAGGCATAAATCAGCTCTCAGTGGGGTGTAGCACATTGTCACAAAGCTGAAGAAAGCAAACTGTGGCCACCACCTTCTCACATCAAGTCTGTAAGCAGCAAACAACAAGCTCCTATACACCGACAGACAGTGTTGTTTAAAAAAGTAGCCTGAAAATCCAACTTGAGTAAAACTATAGATTCCATACCAAAAAATATAATACAATACCATGGTCATTCATGAGCATGTCAAGTAAACTCTCTTAAATGTACTGAGTAATAAGAATAGAGTAGAACTGCAAATACACAGAAAATATGGAAATAAAAAAACACATATTTGCAAAGTCAACAGAAAACAGAGCCTACATCACATTTAGAGGTTTAACAGCAAACAGGTTATATGTCATTATCCATACAGGTTGGCTTCCCCAAACCTTTGTTGCAAACATTCAATTGCAAATTCAATCAAGAAATGTAGTGAAATAAAAATTAAAGATACTCACAAAACATACGTAAGTACCTTTTTTACTTATACATCTTACGTGGATATTATCTTCACTGCAGAATAGTGGGTTGCCAGTGATGGCACTGCAGAATACTGTAGCACAAATCAATAAACAGAACACAGTATTACAGGCCTATATTTAATATAAGACATATAGAAAGCCTAGACTATAAAATAAACAGTACATTTTTTAGATGACAGAATATATTTTAGTGTATGTATAATTCACAATCTTTGTGTATTCCCAAATACAGGCTTTATCTTCTAAACTCGCATATTAGTACAAAATTGTTAATAATGACTGAATTAAAAGCACAATTAATAGAATCGAGTGCAGTATTCAACATAAATAAAATGAGAAATAAATTTGCTGTTTGCTGCCTCCAGTCACTTGTTACACAGAGACTGCTCAAATAGGATTTTGTAATTTTTTAAAGCCATCAGCTGTGGACCTGTGGGTATAATGCGTTGCATAAGAACACAGTGCATTACCAAGACTGGCTGCAGATTTTAGCACAGTGCCCTGAGCCCCATGGTTATAGCCACATGCTGTCTGAACCTGCGCCACCCATCCATCAGACATGACACTGGAACGTGCTGATGGTGAGGGGGAAAAAGGAGGGCAGCTTGTAGTGTTGTGGTGAAGAAATGCCCTGAGTTATTGCAATTAGGGCATAACAAATGACCCTTCATGCACAAAGCCAAGTGTTCCATTACGAGCTGTTGGGTTGTGTTCAAGCACTAGTGTCTGGCTTAGGGCACACTGCATAAAATGGACCTTCCATTGAAACACAGCTGAGGTTTAACTTGACTTAGTTCTTAAACATTTCTGACTTTTAGTGGTTTAGTAACTAATTCATTTTAGTGGTTTATTCATTAGTTTTTCATGGCTTCCCCATCTCATACCAGACAAGGCTGGATTCACCAAGCCTATGGACCAAAAAAAGATCTAAATGTAACACATACAAAAGACCAAAAAAGGCAAATGATCTTTAAAGTATCTTTATTCTGAAGAGTACTGTACAAAATGATGTGAAATGCATTCACATTATAGTGCTGATGGCAGAAGCAGAAAACCCGTTGGCAAAATATTTGTTAAATATCTGTGAATGACTGTAGTTTATAGATATGAAATGAAATGACTTGCCTCAACATTTTTTTTTTTTTCAATACAGGTATTTCTGATTGGACAACTTAGAGGAATTCTTGACCAGCCATTGGTAAAACCAGATAATCCACACATATTAAGAACAACACATATTGAACGTTAAATAAAGTAAAATGCAGGAAAAGAAGGTATTGCACCCCAAGAAAAAGCAAATAGAAGAAGAGAGAAATTCAGATAAGCAAAAGGTAAAGGCAGTTTGAAAATAATCTCAGTAAACTAATCCTATCTTTACAATATCATAAATACTTTTTGGTGGCCCACAAAAAGGTTTTTCAACGTGGTGTGACATGAGAATGTCTCATGGTGCTGAAGGCAAAGAGCTCTCCCAAGGGATCTGCAACCTTACTGTTGCAAAAGAATATCAATCCAGCTGTTCACAGATGTATTTCAAAACATCACACCCCTCCAGCAAACACCACTGAGGCCACTGTCTGCATGAGGGGAGAGTTTCCTTGCAAGTTTCCTATTCACAATGAAGTGTTTGAGGAAGCAAAAAACCTGTTTCAGAGAAAGTGTGCTTCAAGTGCTTTAAATGTCCAGTTTACAGCGGCTGGTGGTTCTTTTTACCTGCAGATAATGGCCCCAATGGTGCTTAGCAAATGGGTGGGGGGTATTACCAAAGCCTGGTTATTTATATATATATATACATACATACACACATACACACCATATCAATAGTTCAATAAGAAATACCCATATTGAAAAAAGAACACTAATTTCCACTGCTGCATTCAATAACCACAACAGATGGTTGGTGGTCACGGGTGATGTATAGCAGCATGCTGCCTGAAGCCCTTAAAAGTGGTTAGAACCTGAATTTAAACCAGCAGTTTCAAAGCCTGAGACATCCACCTTTAAATCCATGTAGAACATGTGTTTTTTTTAACTCCCATTCCGACAGGTTGTTTGTGGTAGCATTATTCAGCCTTGTTATTTAGTCACAGAGACCAACTATATAGTTTACAATTGTCATCTCTGTTTTAGGCCTGATTGCTACATGATGCATTGTATATAGAATGAAAATCAAGTTTGCAAAAAAAACGTGATTTCACCAGGGGTTTGAACACAAACCCTTTCAGCGAGTCATTCTTTGGTGTGCAATATTTCATGCTTTGCCCAGTCCTGCCAACCTCCTGGATAGTGTTGGGCACTGAAAGAGAGAAGGCAGCAATGAAAATGACAATCACATCTTGATTAAAAACATACCTTAAAAGTAAAACATAAGGAGATATTTGGTATTAGTTCCCTGACCCAGACTTCATCGTTACTGAAGCCTAACTTGGTTCCAGGAGGGCTTACTTTGAATACCCCAGCAAGGCAGCTGTGTCCAAGGCTGTTTTGCTTCTAACTCCAGCCAAACAGGTAAAAACGATGTTCTCTGCCTGAGAGGGCATGGCCCCTCCGTACTTCTCTTGGAAATCCTCAGGACTGAGCTGGAGAGCATTGCTCACCTGCCCCACTGTTAATTAGGAAAGATAGCTCGGTCAAAGTTATGAGAGAGCAGATGACATTAGAAATAGTGCTTTAACCCATAGGTTTACCAGTAAATTCTTTCCACTATATCATGGGTAACCTCAGAAATGTCGTAGAGAGACGTACAAGGCACGTTTATCGATCCCGGAATGTTTCCATATTCTCTGAGTTCCCACGGCTCACGCACGTCGATCACTGAAGCTGTTCCCGCAGCAAGCAACTGCTTAAGTTGTTCGTAAGACACATCGATCCCTTTGGAAGAACTGAAGTTACGCCATTGAACTGCTCCCTTACAGGTCACCGCGGACGTATCTGAAAATCAAACAAATATACACTGACAATTGCACAACCACAGGCCGAAACAATACTCCCAAACGATGGATTAACAACCAGACACATTTATGTAGCCCTCTAGCTCTAACTAGTCCCACATTGCGTTTCATCACGTCATTGACATTTCATGTTATCTAGTTTCACAAAGCAATGTGTTAGCCGAGTTTGTTCAAGTTACATTAAAAATGTCAATATGTTTACCAAGTATATCACGTTTGCATCAAGGTCTCTTTTGTAACCTGTTACATGTCGGACTTAACTTTTTTGGTTGGGTGGTGCCGAAGCAACGTTAACTCACATTGTACAAACAGGGAATGTGTTCCAAAAGAGTTCGTCTGTGTTCTTGTGGTGTTAGCCAGAGAAATTGCATTTCTGCATAAGACACGCGGAATTATTCTTGACACTTTTAAACAACCGTTCAAAGCCATGAGCACAGCAATATTGAACCCCCAAATTATGTATAACACAGTTTCGTAATGCTCAGCAAATCTAGCTACCTAGCTACGCCGTAACACTGTCAGCAGCAGCAGCAGGGGTCAGTTTGCGTCCTACACTCGCTTGGAACTACGGAACACGACGAGGAACAAGCAAGTCGGCAAAATTAAGCACGCATGTTCTGCAAAACCTTTCAAATCATGTTTATCGATTTGCAACTAAACAGAGGGAAATGTATCAGTGGTGGAGCTGAGGGCATCAGATACAATTGTAATTCAACAGTAAGATGTTGTCAGACACTTTTTGCTCATAGGCTATGAGTAGGCATACAATGTTATAAGGGTACATATTGTAATATACTTGATATTAATACTTGTTTTGCAATTAATAATAATGACCACAACGTCTCTATGTAGTCGTATGTGCATAATTGCAAAATAGACACAACTGTATACAATTCTGAAACACCAAATTGACAGAAGACCGAAAAACGCACAATTCTTGAATAGGATTTGATCCTAATGGGATACCGTAGTGCGTCAAATGTTGACTTCAGCAAAGTGAACATGTGACTCACTGTGGTTATGATGGTATCAAATTGTTATCAACTATGTAACCATAAGAATGTGTGATTTAAGGTTAAAAACATCATAAGTTTACCATAAACAGTTAACATTTCAGTTTATAGTTTCCTGACCTGAACAAGGATAACAATTAGCCTTGCACTGTGTTGTATTGCAGTGTGAACCCATTTGCTAGCTAACTTAGTTAGCCAGGACAGAGCAGAACAGAAAAAGGGTGAGTTGTCCTATTGAACTGTTTGAAGCTGTCTGTTTATTAGGACTTGTCTGAAGTAGTACAAGACGCAGCCAGAATGTATTTCATATAAAGGCTTCATTAGGATTTTCACCGGGTATTGTTTCTAAACTTTAATGCAATACCGTAGTAGGTAGCGTAAGGCAGTCTGAAGAGCTAAAAAGCCAGCTGTCAAATATGTATCGGTAATTTGTAATTTACCAGTAAACTATGTGACAAAACAACAATGTAGTTCGGAGAGTTACAAAAAAGATCACAAATCCTTTAATAATTACCGAGGATAAAAGTGACCGTTAAAGTAATGGCCCATATGTATGTAATGTTCAATGACAAGTTGCTACGACAGATTTGTCCAGACGCAAAACAAATCTGTTATGTTTACATTGATTCAGCACTGGTTAGTAGATGCCTTTTCAGGTGAGCTGGACTACTGATGTTTTCTAAACTGGTGGTCAACCGATGGAATAAAACAGTTGTATTCGGATCAGTATTTCACTATTGCTCTGATTGGAATACACTTCTATTAGTAAAGATGCTATAGGTGGGATGTTATTTTCACACTGCAGGGTGCGCACACGGGCGAGCTCGCGTGAAAGCGCAGCTGGAGAGAGGAAGAAATGTATTTAGGCTTGAGGTTAAGAGATGTTGTCTTTAATTCCCTGATGGCTGTGTGCTATATTCAGCCTAGGTATTGCCCTGGAATCGTTCTTTTTTTAGCCTGCCTATTCTAACCTCTGCAAATTCAGAAAGGCTCTTTAACCATGGTCCTAAAAGTTCCTGTGAAGAACACTTAAGCAGTTGTCCATGTCCTTTGACAGACAGATGCGTCTTAAAGACCCGTTCTCCTTAAAATCCGCTGACATGACAAAGCGGACTAGTAAACCGAAGAAACCTCGGGATGAGGAGTCCTCGGATGAAGTCGGTGGTAAGTAGAACAGCACCCTTTGATGTGGGGGGATTATTTGCCTTTCAACACAATGCCAGATAGACAGAATGATGTTTCTGCTGCTATCTCACCCTAGATTTACGCCAGTGACTCTAGCTGAGTAATGATTTGGGGGACCTTGTGTGTGTCTGTGTGTATGTGTCTGTGCATGTAGGCCTCATGTGTCAGCATGTCAGCAAGGCAGTGGACCTGAGTGCGGTGAAGAAGGCCGTGACTGGCAGCGTGTGGTCCGTGTGCTCTGACTGCTTGCGGGAGAGGAACGTGATTGAAGGGGACCCTGCAGGATCCCATGACATCCTTGTGTGCCTCAAATGTGGCTTTCAGGTGAGTTAGTCTCTCTCTCTCTCTCTCTCTCTCTCTCTCTGTCTCTCTCTCTCTCTTTGTCTTTCTCTCTCTCACTTTCACTCTCACATACACACATACACCGCACACAGACACTTTGGCAATGTCATGATCTTTGGGGTATCATGTAGCTGTGAAGAGCAGCAAAATGTGATATGCTTCGAAAGCAAAAATATGCTTCATCCCTGAAAGTCTGGATCAACTACGCCCTCGTCCCTCTCTCTTCCTCTCTCTCTTGCCCCTCCATCCTTCTAAAACTGTGTTGCTGTGATTGGCTGCTGTCATTTTATAACCATGAGTGGCCTCTGTGACCCTGACCAAACACACACACACACACACACACACACACACACACACACACACACGTGCATTTGGTAACAGACTCTCCTAATTCTCGTAGGCTAGTTCTTGTCTGTTCTTTTAGCTGTGGTGTTCTCTGGGCTGTTCCTTCAGGGCTGTAACCAGGCTGAGAGCCAGCACTCCACCAAGCACCAGCAAGCTCCTCATCCAGAGGCCCACTGCATCACCATCAGCCTCAGCACCTGGAAGGCCTGGTAAGAGCCCGCCCTGCCTCTGCCTGATGATGGATAGCGTCTTGTCCAATAGACGCTCTTCTAAAGCTGGATTTATACTTCTGCGTTGCGTCGTCGCAGACCTTTGCCGACACTACGCATACACCTTTCGTGCACATGAAAAAAACTACGCGTCAAAGTGTCGCCGACACTGTACGCAGACCGACGCATACGTCATGGATTGTGATTGGTCCGCTTTACATCAATTCCAGTTCTCCGCCTTTCCAGTGCGTTATGTGTACAAGACCGGCATTTTTAAACTTACATAAATGGCCTTATAACTACCCATTCACCTGACAAAGACAGTTGACCATAGAAAGTAATGACCTGATAACTATGCTAATTAACCAGACAAAGCTTCCCATCAACGCATCCGACACAGTTTGGGGAGTTCCACAGTCTCCAGAAATCTCCGGCTATCGTTTCCCACTGGTTAGTTGATGGACAGGGCAAAAACTCGGGCTGCAGTGTTGTCCACAACGCTTTGCAAACATCTGACACAATAGATGACACTGTGGATGAGGCCAGCTTGTAGCTTACCGCTAGCTACAGCCTGTTGATTTGCACTAGAAGCCAATACTCGCAACGCAACGACCGGAAAACACACACGCAAAGGACCCTTTCTAAACTCAATAACCCCCTAGAGTTGTGGCAGTGAACTGCCACGCATAGCAATTACGCGGACGCAGAGGTATAAATCGACCACGGAAGTATAAATCAAAAACGTCGGCGAAGGTGTCTGCGACGGTGTCTGCGACAACGTGACGCAGAAGTATAAATCCAGCTTTAGAATTGCAAAAGTGGCTCAGAAACCTCTTGGCTCCAGTAGTCACGTTGAAATGTTAGCAGCCAGCACAATGCTAACTGAATGATTTAGAGGGTTACTGCTGAAAGTTAACTGTTTTGTTTGACTCTGACTGACAGACCTGCCAGGTAACTTTTAAATATGAGTCTGTGTGAGCTTTCTTTTATTATTTATTTATAATTATTATGCACCCATCATAATATTATGAGGTTTGTGAGCTGCTTTTAAAGTTTTGATGTACAGAGAGCTCACTAACTTTCAGAGTGTTGTCATGTTATATTAGCGCAGCTCCCCCAATCCCTGAACCCTCAAAGATTAAACTGACATAACCTGGCTTCGTGACTGATTGGTATAATATACCAGTCAATATATATATATATATATATATATATATATATATATATATTCATGTGTAATATTATGAAGGATATTGGGATTTAGCCACGAGATTTTTTGAACTATTTTCTTACCCATGCTATTGTACTTAATGTTAAAGTTGTATTCTTTCAGGTGTTTTGAATGTAATGAAGAGCTGTCTACCCATTGCAACAAGAAGGCCTTGGCCCAAACATTAGATTTCCTCCAGAAGCACTCTGTGAAGGCAACCACTGGTGAGGGTTTAATATTTTAAATTATGTTTCAATAGTAGCGTCTAGATATTATTTCTGTATAATCTCTGCTATGAAAGGTTAATGTTCTCAGTCAATGGGAGTGAGTGTTTTGTTTTAGATTATGCATATTATTCCGCGAGGATAGATTATTCATCACAGTGGAAGTTTGATCAATCTGAAAGGAGATCAGCTGCGTTATAAAGAATGGCTCAAGTTAACTTTTCTGTGAAAGTCAAAATGTAACGACAAAATGTTAAAGGGATAGTTCGGTTTTTAATACATTGAGCCCCTTTCACAGGTTGTCTAAAATGAAATAAAGTGGTTGACACCAAAATCTTGATGATTGCTCCTGTCTTGGCTATTTGAGAAATATAGAATTGCCTCTGCCTGCCTTCAAAATGGCTAGCAATGGGCATTTGTTGTTTCTATCCTTTAAACACTGGTTTTGAAAAAGTGCTACTCATTGAGTGATTATTGGCGTTTGCTGATGTTCCAACCCAAGTATCGTTGCAAAATATAGTCATGTCATGTTTTATTTGCCATTTTGTAAGTCCCATAGGGATCTATTTGCTCCTTCATATAAACAAAGTGCCAAATAAAACATGCTACGGTACATGTTTTGGAACATCATTGAGCACCACTAACCTTGGTGAGTAGCACTTTTTTAAAACCAGTGTTTTAAAGATAGAAACAACACATGCCCATTTCTAGCCATTTTGAAGGCAGGCAGAGGCAATTCTACATTTTCCAAATAGCTGAGACAGAAGCAATCGTCAAAATTTTGATGTCAACCTCTTTACTGCATTTTAGACAACCTGTGAAAGGGGCTCAATGTGTTAAAAACCGAACTATCCCTTTAACAAATAAAATTTTTGTAAAGTGTCCTGTCATCGTTTTGGTATGATGAGTGGGATGATGTGTTGTCCACCGGTCGTTATTGGAAAACATTTCTTTTCAGGGCAAATCAAGACTGACAAATCTGTCCATTCTGTCTGAAAATATTTCCCAATAATACAGCGGGGAATGCATTATCCCTTATTGTACAAAACAATAGTCAGGCTGCCAAACATGTAATTCCTATATTTTCCAACTCCAATCTTTAACCTTTATTTTAGACAGTGTTGAGGAGGTTTAGTTATGCCAAAGACATTCCCCCTTGGTTGTCCTTGATATCACTGAATGATAGTCAAAATCCTGTCTTTACATGATTTTTTGACATATTTGATGAAGTGTTGTAGAGCGCCTCTTGTAGCTGACCATCGCCCCCTTGTGGCCATGGCATTCAAATTTCCTACATTGTTCTGGCATGTCAGCTATGTTTACAGTAGTACAGTAGTTCAATCTCTTTCTTAAACAGCGACTTTTGTTATTAAGATACAGTATTTTACTTTAGGTAAAACCAAGTGTGCTTTTGGGGCGTTTTGGGGCCTTAACTCTGATGGGACATAATGAAGGCTGACAGGAAGTGAGTGGGAGAGGGAGAGAGAGACAGGAAATAACCATAGGTCAGACACAAACATGGCTCCCTTTGGGCACCTGCCTGCTTAGATTTTTAGTATGTCGACAGGCGTTGTGAGTTGACAACCTATGAATAGCCTAATTTCTAATCTGTCTGGCTGTCTGTCCGTCTTTCTGTCTGCCTACCACGCATAACATGTGACTGTGAAAAAGCAGCTGCGTTTCCATGCAGACTATGTTTGCATCTCTTTTTTTGGTGCTTTCTTTTGTGGCATTTATCGAGACTTAACTGGTGCTACAAAACAGCACCAAATGCTTTTGCATGTATGTATGTATTAGTTTCTAATGGTCCTATTCATTTTCGAATACTTTCAAGAAACCTTGCCTTAAGATTCACTTGGCTTTTAAGCTTTAAGCGCACAGCTTTGAAACAGTCTGTCTTGTATGAGTTATGTTGAGGTCACTTGAAAACTCTGTTGTTGATGTTTATTTGAGGTGGGTTAGTTTGTTTATCTTCATCTGATATTCGTTTATTGATGAATCAGCGGCTGTGCGCGTTTGAGCAAAGGCGTGACACAGAATGACAGGGGTCAAGGTCACGCTGTTTGGGCACCCATTGTACTTGCTGCAGTGGTGGCAGGCTAGAGCTGTACAAAACAATCTCCCGGAAAGACTATTTACCAGTCACGATGGCTCGGGGAGCCGCATGGCAACGTCACAGGGACTTCTAATTTGCTTCGGAGTCTGTGTCAAAAGATGGCCAAGGTCTAGCTACAAACAGAGGAGTAAAAGCTTGAATGCTGCTCTTGCTTTGATTATTTGACACCGTGGTGTAAACCAAGGTATACATATGCCCAATCTGAAAGGAATTGGTTTTTATCTTTTATCTTTACCTTTTCTGATAAGCAAAAAAAAAAGTGTAACCTTGCCAACACTGAGGAGTGTCTTATGTTTTCATGTGTTTTGACGGAACACAAGAGGTCACAGCAACTTAAGGATCAAGGATCAAGGAATTTCATTGTCACGTACACAAGTTTACGGGTGTGAAAAGGTTATGTTGTCTTGTCAACTGTGCATAAAAAAGGGTGGGGGGGCTATTAGAAAGGCAACTGCTATGGGGGTGGATGTGTTTGTGTGTGTGTGTGTGTGTTTGTGGGGGGGGGGCAATTAGTACTTCTCCCACAGGCCAAGGGGCATTCAAGAACAATCTGAGTTTGGATGCCGGATTCAAACAGACAGCGCAGACTCAAATAGACAGCAAAGAGCCTGGCTTTGTTGAACTTGATTTGTACGGTCAAAACATTTCCATATGTGCTAGCTAGGCAGTTCAAGGCTATCGATTCTGTTACACCGTTAACAGTTTATACCATCAAGAAGTGTCCCGCTGTGCTCAAGGTTTTGAAACCTCTGGGCAAACTCTAGAAGACGTCCATTAACCCCATTGTGACTCTTTTACTCTTTCACATCCTTTGCCACACCCTGAGCCCTGCCAGTCTTAAACTTGTATTTCCCATAATGGACACTGTTACTGCAAACATCAATTATGAAACAAAATGACATAAAAACATAATATTGAAAGAACAATACACAATTAAATCTCATCTCCCCCAATAGAATGTAAGAACCATCGTTTAATATATAATTTATATTAAACCAAACTATTATTCTCTGTGCGTTTACATGACTTCTGTCTTGTTAAAGCTACAATGGTCATGTCCACATGCTCTCTCCTGTCCTATGTGTGCATCTCACATGTGTTCTGGGCCCTGTGTCCTTTTCTGTGTGTGTGTGTGTGTGTGTGTGTGTGTGTGTGTGCGTGTGTCTGTTCAAAGTGGTCCGGGCCCTGTGTTTTCTCTACCACTTACCTCGTGTCTGAGTGCTCTGGGCTCTGTCTTCTCCACCCCCTATGTCACCCCTTAGGCTCAGGGCCTTGTGTTCTTTCCACCTCTATGTCTTGATTCTAGGTGTTCTGGGCTCTGTGTTTTCTTCATCACGCACCTCTAGGCTCTGTGTCTGTGAAGGTTCCCATTCATCCAGGTTGTGGTAGTCATAGTGTTCAGTTAATGCAACTGGACTATTTTTTGGAGCTTGAAGACATTTTACTTTCCATCCAGAAAGCTTCATCAGTTCTGACTGGAGATGGGAATGTCAGGAGTTGGCCTGTGGGGGTGAACTGTAGACCTGTGTTTTCTCCACTCCTTTATCTTAGTTGTAAGCATTCTAGGCCTTGCATTTTCTCCACCGCTTACATCGGTTCTAAGTGTTTGACCCCTGTGTTTTCTATAACCCTTATCACGGTTGTAAGTGTTCGGCCACTGTGTTTTCTCCGTCCTTGTGTTTCTTCCTCCCCTCATTTTTGTTCTAAGTGTTCTGTGCCATGTGTTTTCTCCACGCCCCTTGTCCTGTTCTGATTCAGAACTGCGGCCCAAATCTCAGAGAAACACTAGTGTTTGTACCTTTCCTGTCAGTTTTATCTCACTTGTAGGGATGTGTGTCCTATCTCTTACCTCTCTCTCTCTCTCTGTGTGTGTGTGTGTGTGTGTGTGTGTGTGAGTTTGTGTGTGTCCAGTCCCGAGTCCTGTGCTGCAGCAGCAGCAGTGATGCTCCAGTTGCGTTACTCTTGCCTGGATGCCCTCATTAATACCATTAAGCGCTTGAGTGGCGCTCTGTGACTGGGTTCCCTGAAGAATGTGAGCAGCTGTGTGCTGTACAGATCCTCCTGCGTTCAGCTCCTGAGTGTGTGTGTGTGTGTGTGTGTGTGTGTGTGTGTGCGTGTGCGTGTGTGTGCGAGGGCTTGTGGGATATGAGGTCCAGCAAGCAGGCTCATGCAGCTGCAACCCAGTGCCGGAGAAGTGACACATACACTCCTTACACTCCTAAACACTCACGTACACATGCACCCCCCCCCCCCACACACACACACACACTTCTCGCTCAATAACTCCACTTACCTATTCATTTGATTTTGATTTGACTTTGATTCAACCTTTATTGCTGCTAACAATACGTTCAACACTCAACACCAGTACAAGTACCAGAGCAAGTGAAATAGCTGGCTATCCTTCATATACAAGCATCACATTGAGAGGACAGGAAGACAGGGTTGAAGAAGAACAGAGAAACATGGAATACTTTGGGAGAGAGGAAATACATCTCAGCACACGTACGCACATTTTACAAGGACTCTTTGCAACAGGGGAAGGGGGTAAGGGAGTTGGAAGTAGTCCAGCAGAGACAGACAGGTGTGTACAATACACCCGCATACAAATACACATTACTCAACTCTGACCATACAAGCGTCATTCAAACTCTCTCTCTCTCTCTCTCCCTCTCTCTCTCTCTCTTTCTCACCCTCTCACTCTCACACACGCTACTCACCTTTGGCCATATGAGTAAACATCATTCAAATACACATTCACAATATAAACAC
>JAGFZM010000238.1:134891-170078 GCA_017657215.1 Limnothrissa miodon
ACACACACACACACACACAGACGATCAACCATGCATACATACCTACTCTGACAATCATCACTCACACACAAATACACAGTGCCACCACCACACACAAAGTTAAACACACTATTCATCTGTGACCACCTAGTGGTCTAGCCCTGGGGTTAGCCCTCTCATATAACACACATACACACACACACACACACACACACACACACACACACACACTTTTTTATACTTGGTACACACACACACACACTACAAAATATGTTTACATGCAGTTTCTAATAATACTGGAGTACCAGATGGAGCACTGTGTTTCACTCTCTGTCATTATAGACTGTGGTCATGTGAGTACATTTTTGCCACCGGTGCAAAAAGAAGATTTTAGAAATTTGCATGAAACTAGCAATTCATTTGAAACAGCAATTCATTTAAAAAAAATGATATTATAAAGTTGTACCTGTGATTATTTATTGGAATTAGTGGCTGGCAGTCAGTGAGTAGCAGTGATTAGGAGGAAATTAAGGCTGTATTTTTAATGGCACTCAGGAAGGAACCTTGTTCACTAAATTAATTAGATTAACTGTCTCAGATTACATGAGACAAAATCCCTGGTTGATGCACCAGTATGTCGCGGGTTCAGAGGAGTCCTGGGCATGACTTTGAGAAACACATTGGCCGTAATGTCCGTGAATGGACGGCCGTAATTGGCCGTGAATGGAGAACATAGAACATATTGTATATATATATATATTTGACCCCCTATTTGTTTTAAGTTCATCCTCTTCAATCATCTCCGTCAACGGCTTGATGAGTTTGTGGATCGAGTTTGATGAGCCTTGGCCACTGACCTCTCAAGTAGTCACAGATAAACTAGCGCTCTTTCGAAAAAACGGTTTGCAGAGAGAAATGTCAACTCTATTATCAGTTCCTATTGCTGAGGCAGATTCCTGGTGTCAGTGCTTCAGAGCTTTGCCCAACACTGTACAGTGTAAAAGTGTTCATGAAATTACATGAACAACATTACATGAATGTTGAATGCTTGTTCAACAGAAAGTTATTTGACCTTCTGCCAATCGTAGAACAATAAACTGATAATGAAACCTCATGTGTCTAGATATGTTTATGAACTGCCTTTTTGTGAATGTGAAATGTAGAAAATAAAATAATATGTAAAAATCTCCACTTTAGAGGCCATTACAAATCCATCTGAGGTGGCTAAAACACCTTTTATACCCATTTATAACAGTGTCTAGTTATGTGTAAATGGGGTCTTAGTCATAGATTGTCTGTGCTAATGAAACGCCTAACATATTGACATGAAGAGGCACACGACTTTGTATTGTATTCACTGTGCCATCCTTATTATAAGTAGTCTATATTGCTAAGACCTGGTGGTGTTTCTACTGAATAACAGTTATGCACTGCCATGCAAATGGCCTTGTTAATGTCTCACTTATTTTTGACACCGCTTGTTTGTTTGTTTGTTTGTTTGTCGCCACTTGACAGCGGATCAAGGCTGGCATCCTGAAAGCGTTTAACAACCCGACGGAAAAGACGGCTGACGAGGATACCAAACGGCAAGTCAAAGGTCTGTGATGCGTGCAACTCTTGCGGGCAACAACCCAAAAGCAACAGCGCCATCTTGTGGATGTTTAAATGTACTGCCTCTGTATCCTCACAGCCACCATGTAGATTAATGATGTTAAGAGATTCCCTTGAATTAATTGGCATATTATCGTCTGCTTTTTAAATTATTCAATTATGTGACTGTGTCATATTTATTTTTATTTAGTTAATTAGTTTAATAATGGTGACCATCCTTGGTATCTGTATCCAGTATTCGTTCTGCCTATCTGCCATAGATGTCTGCCATGGAATCCATTTATATTTGCCTTGTAATCTCCTTACTGTTGCTCTACACACTGAATGTGGTTTCTCTTCACAGCTTATGGCAAAGAGGGGGTGAGGATGAACTTTGTGGATCGCATCTTTGTGGGGGAGTTAACCAATACCATCATGTGTGAAGAGTGTGAGCATGTAGGTTACACAAGCACACAGGCACATGCATGCACTTAGCTTAAAAACTATTGTTTTGTAGTTGACATGGTTTGGAAGTGGGAATTCCTCACTGGTCCTTTTCTCTCTGCTGTCTTCTAGTTCTTTCTCTTTCTAATTCCTTTTGTTTCTTTGTTCCTTTTTTTCTTTGCACTTTTTTCTTTCCCCTCTTTCCTCCCTTTTCACCTGTCTTCCATCCCTGCTCCTCTCCTCGTCTCTATTCTCGGTCATCGTTCCCTCCTTCTCAGATCTCCACGGTGAAAGAGGCCTTCATCGACATCTCGTTGCCAATCATAGAGGAGAGGGTAAGATCCAAGCTCATGGTCTCACCTCAGCATACCCAACATCCACCCATTCCCAGCTGAATGGAAATACAGCCCCAGGAAACACTCACCCAGTGTTCAAACCCAACACTCACCCAGTCTTTGTTTATCCACAATCCAGCCCAATACTCACTCAGTCTAGCGGTCCAACACTCATCCGGTCCAACAACCCATCACTCACCCAGTCCCACAGTCCAACACTCAGTCCTCCTTTAACCACAATACAGCCCAACACTCACCCAGCCTTCTGGCCAAAACCTCATCAAGTCCCAAAACCCAACACTCACTCAGCCCAACACTCACCCAGTCCCAGTTTAACTCCAGTGCATTTGGAAGCTCATTCAGCCCTGGTGTAACAGCAGCGTTTGCACGTTAAGGCTAAGGTAGGGGAAGGCAGAGAGAGAAAAGAAAACATACCAAAGTAGATTTTAAGACAGGCCTTAACTTCACTCTCCCTTTGATGCCAACACCAAGGACGTAGACATGTAACTGTATTGTACATCAGACCCATTAAAGAATGGAGGAAGAAGGTGGCTTTAACCTTCAACATGTAGTTTACATTAATATCCTGGAGGGAGAATAAAGCAGCTTTGACCTTTCATGCCTACCGATATCAACTCATGCATCAGCTCATTTATACCTATTGTACACAACCTTAGTAAATGCACACACACAGTCCATCCACACACACAGACTTTTTTATAAGGTAATTGCCCGGCTCCATTGAATGCATATGGCATGCACAAGCACACACACGTGTGTGAAAAGAAACACACCATTTGTGCACCTGCGAGAGACGTCTGTGGGCTTCTGTAAGAACGGGGAGCTCGGTTTCAGCTTTGCTCTCTTGCAGATCTCCAAGCCCTCCTGCCCGAGCAAATCAGGGAAGAGCAGTCGGGAGCAGGACGCCGCGGCAGCAACACACGGTGACGAGCCCCTGACGACACACGCTCAGGCCAACAGAGCTGTCAGGAGACTGAGTGGATCGGTATTTACCAGTTTAAACTAATTATAGAGGTTTAAATAACTTTTAAGGTTATAGAAGTGTAAATCACTTTCAAGGATATAGAAGTGGAAGTCTCTTTTAAAGATATAGAAGTGTAAATCACTTTGGAGGATATTGTAGTGTGAATCCCTTTTAAAGATATGGAAGTAGGAATCCCTTTTAAGCATATATACACATATATGCATATTATTAGTACGGTACACTGTAGGCATGTTTTACATTCATATACATATTGGCCATAACCAAGTATACTCCGTTGTCTCCTCAGAGGCAGGCAGCTCGCCGGTTGTCCAGCAGTCAGGATGAGAGGGGAGGGGCCAGCTGCAGCTCCGCCCTCCATGAGGATGATCTGTGCTTGGCAGGGCGGGGCTTCGCCAGCTGCCGGGGAGGCGGGGCTGGGTCCGGCAGCCAATCGGACGGCAGCGAGAAGGACTCGGGAGCCCAGGACAGCAGTAACGACGCAGACAGTGAGGCATCGGAGAGCGAGTGGTCGCCCCGCTCTCCTCCCGGGCCCAGCCACCGAGGAGCAGCCACTGCCCCCGCTGGCGTGGAGCGCACCTCCAAATCCACCACAGCCTCCACCCCTGCTCAGAACCCTACAGGGCACCACAGCATCACCCTGCCCTCCCTTACCACCACCACCACCCATCGGCCCCAGCAGGGCGGCGCTGTGGAGCAGCTGGTCAGCGCCGTGTCTAAGCTGGGCCTCGTGCACACCACCCCCGACACGCTGCCCCCCGAGGAGCCGGCCGAGTCGAGTGCACAGGCCCACCCCCAGCCCCAGCCCCACCACCGCCACCAGCCACACCAGCAGCAGCACGGCCACCAGGGGGCGTTCCAGTCGCTGTCCCACAGCTACACCCCCAGCTCCAAGGAGTGCTCGGTGCAGTCGTGCCTCTACCAGTTCACCTCCGTGGAGCTGCTCATGGGCAACAACAAGCTCCTGTGCGAGAACTGCACCGAACGGCGACAGAGGCAGCTCAGGAAGAGCGGCGCATCAGGTAAGTTTGCCACTTCAAGTAGTTGTTCCAGTAGTTAGTTAGCTAGTTTGCAAGTTTGTCCTTTCATTAGTTAGTTTTCTCTTTGAATTAGTTAGTCGGTCTTCCCTCTTGGGAATTTCCTTAACACATCGCATACTGTATTTATGCTACAAAGAAGTACAAGACAGAAAGAAGGGGGTAGGAGAAAGATAAGGTTAGAGAGGGGTCAGGGAGACATTGCTACATATATGCTGTCCATTTACTATTTACCTGTGACACGAGCCAGCAAGCTGAGTTGGTTGGTCAATTGGTTGAATTTCACTCTGTAGTACACCACTAAAGCTAGAGGTGGAGAGAGATGCAATGGCAGTGGGTCATATCCCACTGTGCTGTAGGCGCACTGCATGTTGAGTTGCAGCCTGTGGAGCTGTGTGTGGTCTGACGGTGCGCGTTTGCGATGCAGGGAAGAAATCGGAGCGGGTGTACACCAGTGCCCGCAAACAGATGCTCATCTCCTCACTGCCGCCAGTGGTCACGCTGCACCTCAAACGATTTCACCAGGTCAGCACACTTGCATTTATGTTCCAATGTGAATTCACACACTCACAAATAATGCATCAATTCTCAGGCTGTATAAGCACATGATCTATACATACTATGCTGGCATTAACATCTACGAATATACACTGGCAACATATGCATACATGACACAGTACAAATATACATGCAAATGCATAGTCAGACTCCAGTTCTTACTGTGCTGATGCTCTCATGACCTTGTGACCTCTTGCCCCCTCCCCAGGCAGGGATGAATCTGCGGAAGGTCAACCGGCACGTGGACTTCCCGCTCCTCCTGGACCTGGCGCCGTTCTGTTCAGCCTCATGCAAGGTACCGACCCGGGAACCGTCTGTCGGACCGACTAGAACTACTGTTTACACTCACTGCCAAAGTCAAAAAAAAAGACTTAGGACTCAGGTCAACCATCAAATTTGTTGTTAATTTCTCCACATATACCGGACACAAACATAGATACATAGAGGAATCGAAAGTAGCTTAAATGTCAGGCTAATCCACACTAAACCGATAATCCGTCACTTATAATTAAATATTACCTACAATGACCCATCTCCAAGGATAAAAGGCCTAATGCCTTTCATTGTGACGAGATGGACAAAAATGAGTTCCACCATCCAGTCTGTTTCCACCTTTGCCATCATCCCCAGGTAGTGGACAATGTAGAGAGGGGCCATGTCATTTGTGAGGTGGAATCATTGGAGTCTTTTTCTAAGAAATGTAAGAATGTGTGTGTGTGTGTGTGTGTTCCATAGAACCTGGTGGCAGGCGAGCGGGTCCTCTACAGTCTCTATGGAATCGTGGAGCACAGCGGGTCAATGCGGGGAGGCCACTACACTGCGTATGTGAAGGTCCGCAACCCGTCGAGGAGGTCGGACCAACGGCGGAACCAGTCAGGTGTGTGTGTGTGTGTGTGTGTGTGTGTGTGTCAGGTAAGTGGGCAAGCCAGCGGTCAACACAGACCAGTTCAGCACTCGGCTTCCACTCAATAGAGACCTGCAAGGACAGAATTGACTATTCACTGTGTGTGTGTGTGTGTGTGTGTATGTGTGTGTCTGGGGGATTGGGGGGCTGTGTGGGCTTTATCTCCTTGGGGCCTTGAGAACTTTATGTATCCATGTTTGTGTGTGTGTTGGGGGGACTAGGGTCATTTCTTTGTGGGTTTTATCTCCTTGGGGCCTTGAGGACTTTGTTTGTCGATCTGTGTTTGTGTATGTGTGTGTGTGTGTGTGTGTGTGTGTGTGTGTGCTTGTGTGTGTGTGTACTGCAAGTGCAAAATGGTTCACTCTTTCCCTCAGTGGTTATGACCTGCTGTTTGGCCTTGCAATGAAGGGGCATGCAGACTTGTGTTATGACACAACCACACATAAGTTTGTTTATTTAATTTTTTTCAAATCAGGTTGTTGCTTGCAGTGGACCACTGCATCACAGGTTACACAGTCCCCCACAATTTGTTGGTTCTCTCATAAAGAGCCCGTTGCCCGTTCTTCTCCTCATCTCTGCCCTACAGAACACTAAAGACCTTTCCCAGCGTACTCTATTCCTCCAGCTGGGCAACTGGCTTTGCCCTCTGACTGAATAAAAGAGTGAATGAAATTATCTTATTTTCTTCTGGCATCTATTTGTTCCCCCAAGGAATGAGTTTTCACAAAAGAATTGACCTTGGCGACCAAACACCTGCAGCCAATGTCTTAAATTGAACAACTCATAATTGTGATGCCAACGTGCACATATTGTCCTAGAGACGAGGCTTTCAGAATCTTTGTCATAGTGATGATATTTCTCCACCCACTCCATTATTTTCTGTTTTATTACTTGTGGAAGGTGCCACTATTTGTGTCCATTTATACTGCTACTGCTTATATATATACTGCTTAATATAGAAACTTGATACTAAATCAAATTATGTATTTAAGTTTAAACTCTTTTTTTTTTTTCTACTCTTCCCCAGTGGGCCGCGAAGCCAGCGCCTCGTCCCAGAGTCAGTGGGTGTACGTCAGCGACACCAGCGTTCAGACGGTGACCGAGTCCCGCGTCCTCAACTCTCAGGCTTACCTGCTCTTCTACGAGGAGCTGCCCTAGGGACCAGGGGCCCAGAAGAACGGGGGGTGGGGGGCGACTGCACACGGTGGAAGTGGTTGAGACCATCCGAGGGGTGCACTGGAGCTCCTAGGGTTAGGTGCTGTACGGGACATTTTGAAGGGTACAATAAGCAATTGGATGGCCTGAGGACGATCGTTCAAACATGCATCATATATCTGCTTGAGTGTGACTCGGATGTTTTGATTTTCTGGTTTGTCTAAAGTCTGATGGAATGATGTGATTTGTTTATTATTATTATTATTTTTATTTTTTAATTTAGCAAAAGAAAATCAGTTTTATTTTAAAAGATGTACAGCTATTTATTGCACAGACAGAGGGAGCTAGAGAAGCTAGAGGAGATTTTGGGGTGAGGCAGGTGATGAACCTGTAGAGGGGGAGAAATGCCAAAGATGGAAGAAAGTACCGAGTAGAGAGGAAACATAGGGAAGGAAAAAACTGCACTGTGAGTGCCAAAGAAAGGAAAGAGTTTGGTGAAGGCAGTGCCTTCAGTGGTAGGTAGAGAGCACTGTCTGGTGTGCGTATGTGTGTGCATGCGAGAGGTGTGTGTGTGTGGCAAGCTTAATGACATACACTCAGGACACACATATACTCATATAATTACACATGTTCTGTACATACAATGCATACATTTGCCCTCACAATAGCAACATATACAAGGGTACAAGCGTCACCTACTGAAACACAAACACACACATACACACACACAAACACACGTGCATATAGATACATTAATACACACTTCCTCACCCACATAGAAAATCATCATGGAGCACAAAGTAGATTGTAGGCTGTCACAAAGGGAAGATGCCAAACTGATATCTCACTATGTTGCCACACCTTTTCGACAATGAAAATACAGGCCTAGTTTTTACCAGTTTTTCTTCTTATCGCATTTTCTTTTTTAACAAATCTTGCGTTCTACTGATGGACAGTGATCCACGACTCTCTGATGGCATTGCACTGCATGCAATAATGATGTTTTCCTGACTTGTTTACGTGTCCTCGTATATATTTTTTATACTTTGCTATTTATTGTTAGATAAGAGAACATGAAATGGTTTAAGAGACAAAAAGATCCTATGTAATTCAAACATTTTTGGTGTGTCATTTTCTTTTTTCTTCTTCTTCTGTTGTTTTGCTGGCAAGGTGCCTCGTTCATCACTGAGGCCCTTGAAAAAAAAAGACAAATCTGAAGAATTGTAACAGAAGTGGCATTGCACTGACAGTGTGTTCACTGAAGCCTCTGAGTATCTAACAGTGCCTATGCCATTGTCCCGTTTGGAGCATCCTTAACTCACTGTCATGTACAGGGCAATTATTCAACTGTATAACATATGGTTGAACCAGGAATTTTCCTCTTTTGCTTTTTTTAAACTGAGCAATATATAAATATATATATATAAATGATGTATATACTTTTACTCTGCTCGGGTGTTTAACATGTATAGCGGCTGGCTAAAGCCAGTGTACTGCATACACAGCATATGAGGTACCTCAGACTGCAGGGTTTTCCTTTTGCTTGAATGTTATACAACTTTGATATACTGTATGATTATCATCATAAATTTAGAGTTATCACATTGATTAAGAAAATAAAAGCAATCTACTTGTACGACGTATCGGGCTGAGTGTGTAGGATTTCGTTCTTGTCCGTGGTGAATCTTTCCTTCTATTTCTTCTTCTCTTTTTTTCCTTCCTCCCCTAGTTCTCTTTGAGTTTGCGTGCTGTGTGTGTCTGTGTGACAAGCAGGCTGGGCGATTAGGCTGGCATGTCGGAGCGCATCCCGCCATGCCATGTTGGGTTAGTGGGCGGTGCGGACGCGTGGCGACGGGTGCAGAGCAGGCCGGTTTGGTAAACATGCCATCAGCTGGTGAAGAGGAGGTGGGTGTGGGCATGGGAAAAGGCCAGCGTCCAACTGTATCATGTCCAGAAACCAGCGTGTCGTCCCTGGCAAAGCCCAAAACCACTCATGTCCCTTCATTCACACCCTCACATCAAAACAGAACGGCTATGGGGCAAAGACCATGTGTGTCAAACTGTACTTAAAAAAATGACAACAGTGTTGTGTGTGTGTGTGTGTGTGTTTGGTGTAGAGTGTGTGTGTGTGTCTATGAGAGTTTGTGGGTGTGTTTGGTATAATGTGTGCATTTGAAAATAAGTTTAAACAAGCAGTGACTACCATTTAGTATTACCTTTTTTACTGTGTTGAGATGTGTGTGTTCTGAATGTTTTGAAATGAATTGTGTAAATGTGTGTGTGCATGTGTGTGTGTGTGTGTTTAAAAAGCAAAAGCAGCTCAGAGTGAAGCGGTGGGTGTTGGCTAGTGTAGGGCTGATCTTAATCTGAGTTAATGGGAGCCATGTTGGGCCGCCTGTCGACTCGTTGTCGGAGACCTGATGCGGGGCGATGGGTGGGCGTCCCTGCCCGTCTTTATCAACCCGCTGAGTTTAGAAAGACACACTCAGCCTTCAGCTTGCAACCAAAGCGTCTTGAAAGGGCTGGCCAAAATAGATGGATGGCCTCTTCACATGCTCAGAGTGATGGACCAGAAGGAAGGAGGTATTTGAAGTAGATGGTGTAGTGCTACCCTAGATAAGTTATAGGCTTTGGTTATAGGCCAAATGGTCAGAATGCACCTCCTCCAATTAAATACATTAGGCTGGGGGGAGTTGGGACACGTTGCAATGCATGTAAAATCACATCTAGAGGCTTTCAAAAAACAGTAAAACTCCAGACCAAAGCATCAGTTTTCTGTTCATACCACATCTGTTTATTGTACATTTTGTTATGCTGCACCTGTGTATTCTGTATAGCACATCTGTATATTACTCATACCACATCTTACCACATCTTCATCTTTTCTATATTGTTAATTTTATCCTATTTCTTTTTATTTCTCTTTTATGCATAATTGCTCTTAATTATAAGCATTGTTTATAACGTAGTACACTTGCTTCTTCCACTTTTGATTATATGAAAAAATACATTCTGTTACCTTGTGTTTTTATACATATGTAATGACAATAATGTTTAATCAGATCTAATGTAATTTAAGATATTTTTTGTTTTCTGCTAGGGTTACACTGGTTAGGGGTTGCATAAAATGTCCAACACACTTTACGGCATAGACCACACTTACTAAACACACAGGTCAAACAGGTGAATGCGCAAAGAACAGTATATTATATGATTTAAAGGGGTTTTATATGCTTACGCAGATAATCTATTTGACAAAACATAAAGAAAAACAACTTGTTAGTAAAAAAAAACATTAATTAAAAAAAATAATACAAAATAAAAAATAGTTGAAAATAATGAAAAATGAAAAATAACGGGGAAAAAAAACATATAGAGGCAAATAAAAAGTAGGTTAATTGTTTCGTTTTGAGTGAGCTGACTTTTAACTTGTGTAAACAACCTTTAATTTGACATGACCAAAAATGGTCGTGACCGGGAAGTGCATTGCCACTCGCTCTCCACAGATACGCCATCTTGATTGCGAGGCAAAGAAGACGCTTTTCTGAAGAGGTGCGATATATATATATATTTTCCCCGTTCCTTTATTATTATGGTTGTATTAAATTCAGGAATATATGCACGTTTGGTTTAAACTTACTGCGAAATGATGCACACTTAGTATCATTGAAGCCATTGTGTGAGAAGTTTACTTTGAAGATTTTTGCATTTCTATCTGCACTGAGGCCTAGAATGGGGGAGTGGTGTCGGCTGAACACTGACCATTTGTTAAGTAGACAGTTGATGTGTGGACACACTAGCTGTAATATAATACATAACCAATTGATCATTATATGCCTCAAGAAGAAGCTATTTTATTGCAATGACATTTCGGTTGTTGTCTTAAACCTTACATCTTATGAAGCAAACTCGCTAGTTAGCGTGTAGGTACCACAGCTAACGGTAGCTGACCAAAGTAACGTTAACGTTAGCCGACTTGCTAACTCCATGTTGGATACGTTTAATTCTCTGTAGTAGTTGATGCCAGATATGCTGCCAGATTTGTGAAGTTACTGTATAACGTCAGCATATTGTATTTTTTCTAATGATGAAAGTGAATACAGCATTACCTGGTCAGTCAGCATTGTTGCAGCGTTAACCCAATCCTTAGTCGTTTGTCCAGTTTTCATAGAAATTATCTAACCGCAAGATTAAAAAGAAACCTAAGCTAACACTTTTTCCAGGCTGAACAAAGGCGTGATTCGAGGAGTTCCACTGTAGACGATGTGGGATCAGGGTGGACAACCCTGGCCACAATGGCCTCTGAGCCAACAACAGTGGATGCAGTCGTTTCAGCATCAACAAGACCCAAGTAAGTAAACTATAGATTGGAATCTTTCATCGAAACCCAGCATTAGCACTTATCTTGGGTTGCCTTAATTTTAAAGTGGAAGTCTCTTACATTTATCATAACTCTACACTAATTACTCTAATATCAGATGGCATTTCTGTACATTTGAGTTTCAAGAATAGGATATATTCAAATTTGGGGGGGGGGGGGGGGAGGGTGCACAGTACACAGTACACAGTACACAGTTGTTTATGTGTATCTGTGTTGGAAACAGGCCAGGTGGACTGGGCAGCACTGGCACAGGCCTGGATCGCTCAGAAGGAATCAAGTGGGCCCGGGACAGAGCCACAGCAGCCAATGCAGCCCAATGGCCAGGATATCCCTGGCTTGGAGCCCACAGCACACAACAACCATGGAAACTTCCAGGGAGATCCCAACTTTAACAGAATGTGGCAGCCTGGTATGCATATTTAACTTTTTAAATCCAAATGATCTGTTTCTAAAATTAGCTATTTCCAAATGAGCTACTTCTTTCTGTGTTAACTCCTTGGGGTGACCTTTGAAGCTCTGTCAGTCAGGAAAATATTTTAGGTTCCTAAAAGTATGCTGGGCGGACTGACAGACAGAGAGACAGATGTAGCTTAGATTAACACACAGTCCTGTGAGCTATTGTTAATGTATGTGCCTCACACAGTGTTATCAGAATTGATTAGGCTATGGTGGACCTCAAGGATATCTGAAGAGGGTCATAGTCTGGCCTGCAAACTCATCAGGGGGAGGAGGGGCTAGTATGACCAGATTAAATAAGGACATGAAGTGGACCACAGTATATCGATTTTTCGAAATTAAACACATTTTAGTACTTGTTAGTGGTGTTCCTCTAGATTGTCCCCTTAATGCCATCAAGTTAATATACAAAACTTTAAAGTTACTAGAGAGCATGACCTGTTAACCTGAAGAATACAAGAATCCATGGCCAAATACATTTCTCTGTTAATTAATGTCAATTTCAATTTTTTGGAAGTTTGGAGAGGTTTCTGCTCCCTTTCCTCAATGGACGAGAATGTTATTATGAATAGAACTGAAGCTGAAATAGATGACTGATTTTCCTGTTGTGCAGGTCCAGCAGATAGAATGTGTAATGCACTTTATCTGATTATTCAATCCAGAGGGACTGGGACTGTGTCTTAGTCATGAGAGTAATGTTATTGACGGTCAGTGTTCATGTTGCATCAAGAACTTTTTTTTTTTGTCCGGTGCTTTTTTCCAGATAAAGTCAGTGAAAAGATAGGCAAGCATTGCAGACTTAGAGTAAAGATATTCAACAGATGTTTTCATCCACACAGTGACACGTTTCACTGCGGGATGCAAAATGATCATCGCTTGGGTGATGGTCAATCTCTGCCCACTACGATTGTAAATCTCACAGGTATATATATATGTGTGTGTGTGTGTGTGTGTGTGTGTGTGTGTGTGTGTGTCCTCCCCTTCAGAGTGGGGAATGCACGGGCAGCATCCGCCCCCTCCTCCTCCCCCAGAACAGACCTGGATCCCCCCTGGCCCCGCGCCCATGGACATGGTTAACCCCTCAGAGGACAGCAACAGCCAGGACAGCCTGGAGTTCCCCGGGGACCCCCACCACAGCATGTTTCCCCAGAACAGCCACGGCTACGGAGGTCAGCCAGACGGTTATGGAGTCCAGCCTATGGGCGTCGCCCAGTTTGACTATCAGGTATGCCATATGAAAATATGTATCTGCCCTGTGGTATCCATGAAAATAAGTACTGTGTGTGGCAGGTGTGTGGTCAAGCCTGCAACAGCAGCTCACCAGCTCCTAAGAAAGATCCATTGCTGAAGTTCTTTCCAGATTTATAATTAGGAAATCATGACAAAAACAGGCATACAGCATATTTATCATTTCAGAATACGATAACAGGACGTCAATTTTGTGGAGATGGTAGCAAGTAAGCAGGAATTTGTATGTATTAAGTAGGAATTTTGAATTGCAAACATGAGAATCAAGAAGTGAGAAAATCTCAACACAAGAGGTCTCCACATCATTACTTTTTTGTGATCTACTGTCACTGTAAAAACAAATGCACCATCATCTACATCCTGCCCTCACCTTCTTGCCTCACCTCTCCACCCCCAGCACGGAGCAGCGGCATATGGCCCCCCAGGAGCCGGCTTCCACCCCCCTTACTGGCAGCAAGGACCCCCCCAAAACAGACGGGATCGCCCGCCGGGCTTCAGGGACCGGCCACGGTCCCCCAACCAGATGGCCATCAAGCCTGAGGCTCCAACTCTAGGTGGAAAATCTCTCCCTCTCTCCCTCTACCACCCTTCCCCCTGTCTATCTCTCTGTGTCTATGCTTTCATCTCTCACTTATTCTGTCTCTTTTTTTTCCTCCTTCTCTGCTTTTGTTTCCTGTCTTTATCATACCCATTTTACCCTAACCTTACCTTGTACTAATAATTTAAAGCAGAAGCAATACCATAATGGTTTATGGTATGTCAAGTCAATTTCCACCAGACCCTCAAAATATCCTCACATTTGAATTTTTCTATACCCTGAAATAGTTCAAGGTCAAGCTTAGGCTAAAAATATTTCAGTTAAGTTTCTTAACAAAAAAACAAATGAAGGTTTTGGCAGTAATTGCATTTATAGCCAACTCTAGAAGGAAAATAAAGAAATTTGTAGAACTCCTCTCTGATGCGCCTGACCCCTTTCTCTGTGCAGACGCGGTGAAGCGGCGGACGCTTCCGGCGTGGATCCGCGAGGGCCTGGAAAAGATGGACCGCGAGAAGCAGAAGAAGCTGGAGCGGGAGCGCCTGGAGAAGCAGCGCTCCGAGATGGAAAGCGACGAGCACGGAGCCGACGACGACGCTGCCGATGAGGAGGGCGGGGGCCCACGGGTGCCGCGCAAAAGCAAATTTGTAAGCGTCTCCACTGTTCTCTCTCCATGCTATCAATGCCATTGATAGCATAACTTGAAATGAAAAGACATTGAGTTCTCCCTAAGGGTTAGTCATCCCGGATGAACGGCCACGGTTTGATTTCATTATGACACAGTGATACTAATAATTAAACAGTTTGATTTCATTATGACACAAAAATGCTAATAGTCATCAAACAGTAGCAGACAGCAGAGCTCTTTTATATAGGCTCGTTAATTACGGTAATTAGTTGTACATAGAGGTGGAGGATGGTACAGATGGAAGAGAGACAGCCGTCTGCTTTAATCCCCCAGGACAGTGACGACGACGATGATGGTGACGATGAGGAAAGGGACAGAGATGGCATGCATGCCAGGAAGTCCGGGTTTGCAAGCAGAAGCCCCTCCCCCTTACACGAGGACCAGAGCGAACCAGAGATGACGGAGGAGGAACGAGAGTACCAGCTGGTTAGAGAGACACTCCTTGTCTTTCTCTCTCTTTTTTTTTTTTTAGTCTCTCTCTTCCTGTTGCCTTTCTACACACCATTTTATGTTAAGTGTCATAGAGGGAAACACACACACACACACCTATTACTTTATTTTGCCTTATTCTACACCCCTCTCATTTTTATGCACGATTGATTGATTGATTGATTGATTTTATTTCAAATGTGTAAAACAAAAATAAAACTCACAAATAGATATTTGCCCTTTTAACACATTTGAAAAGGAGTGGTAGGAAGTCAACATCTGTGATTTCACCACATTTTTTACACAGTTGAAAAAGGTATGAAAATAAGATCCATTTATTTATTTTTCCCTCCTTTTGCAGATGGTCTTGACCAAGACACTGCTGACCGAGGTTCTCCTGGAGGTCACCAACGAGGAGATCTACCAGGTTGCCAAGGAGACGCACCGCAAAGCCACCAAAGGTCTGCCCCCATTCTTTCCAGTCCCATGTAGTCCCGCTGCGCCCTGCAGGCTAAACTGCAGCCGAGTCGCCCCTCCGGGGCCTCTCCTGGTGTCCAGCTCCCCCGTAGCTCTCTGTACTGCCCTCACACTCACCTGAGACACGTACTGTACTGTATGTGCCGAGCCAATGCTAACAGGACTGGCAGTCTCTCTCTATGCTGTGTGTCTGTGTGTTAAGAGAAAAGGCAGGAAAGAAAAAAGAATGACAATGAACCCCCCCCCCTTTCTGAGTGGCTATTTCTGTGCTAATGTACCAGGGAGGTGGGGTAGGGCACGGTGCCGGTAGGGAAAACAGAGACACTAATGCTTGGGTATGGAGACACCGAAGTCACCCAAAGTTTGATTTTATAATGATCTATGGTCACCCAGTTATTCAAAGCTGGATGTGCCATCCTAGGCTATAGTAGGCCCAGCCCCCATCCCCCTGACTAGCACAAGGCAGGTGTGTGTGCGTGTGTGTCCATGAGACTAATGGTCTGACAGCACAGCAGCATTCACTGCTACCTCTCTACTCTTGATTTTGAGCAGCTTCTCTTCCACTGTTTGACTGAACTGTTTTTGACTGGCAGATGATGTGTTAACCCGTATCTCTTTTTTTCCCCCTTTTTTTGTTTTTCTTTTATTTCTATCTCATTTTATTTATTATTTTTATTTATTTGTTTTCTTTTCTTGCCAAAGGGAGCTCTTGTGAATAGTGCATATTCTGTGCCTCCTCTTTAGAGTCACTCATGGCTATGAGACAATGGTGGCTGTATGTGTTTTAACATGTTGTTCCTGTTGTTGATGTGAATCAAAGCTCCTGCCAAACAGCTGGCACGGTCAAGTGCACTGGCTTCTCTGACTGGCCTCGGTGAGTGTTCCCTCCATCTGAATCCGGGGGGTGGGGGTGGGGAGGGTTAAGGGGTTAGGGTAGGGGGTAGTTCCTCTCTTCTCTCATTCTCTCATTCTGTTCTTACTTTCTCACTTCTCTCACAACCCCAAAGAGGGTTTCTTTTTTTTTTTCCTTAAAGGAGAAATCCGGAGTGAACCAGTCCACAGCCCTGTTGTCGGAAGTCACCAAGTGCTGTCGGTAGGGAAAAAAAGAACGAGAAAATGTGATACGACATGGACCAAACAGCGAGTCGGCAGCTAACATAATGGGGCATAGGAACCCGCCTTGTGTTGTCATTTTCCTATGCCCAGTTAATGTTAGTAAGCTATTCAGTCTGTGTTGTATCAGATTTTCTCTTTTTTCCCTTACAGACAGCGTTCTGTGACCTCAAACAACAGGGCTATGAATTGATTCACACCAGATTTCTCGTTTAAGTCGACTAGACAAGTGTAAGGATGTATGTGGTTGGAATATAGCCATATGGTATTTAGATGCTCTAATTATAAAAATATGTCTCAAGATCTTTTAACAGCATGCAATGTCTGTTAGGTTAGGTGTCTTTAGGTTAGGTGTATTTAACACCGACAGATATTCTACCTTTTGTATATACTTAAGTATTAGAAGTGTCACTTCAGACATGTACAAGTCCTAATAGAAGAACTGTGAACGAGCGAATAGTGAAGGAAAGTGTGCATGTGTGCGCGAGCAGCTAGTTTGTCTGGTTTTGGCGAGACTCTGCTATAAGCGAGGGGGCATCTGTCGCCGCAGGGGGTCTGGGGGAGTACGGCTCGGACGAGAGCTCGGACGAGGAGCGCAGCGGGCAGGGCTCGGAGTCCTCAGACACGGACGAGGAGGAACTACGGCACCGCATCCGGCAGAAGCAGGACGCGTTCCGACGCAAGGAGCGCGAGTTGCAGCTGATGCAGGAGAGGGAGGCACTGGAGGGAAGCAAACGTGGTGAGCACCAAAACAGATCTTGTTTGTTGGTGTTTGTTTGTTTTTGTGCAAAATTACTTTACATTGATATGGTTTATGATATTTTTGCATAAAGTGTTGATAGGACAAAACACTGCTGTTGTATTCAAAGTCTTATTCCTGAAATGAAGTTTGGATCTATTCTAGAATGGAAAAGTGCACAGTATTATGTTTTGCGGATGTTTTGAGCTGTGATTTTTAGTTTTGTGTGTGTCTGTGTTGGTGCAGAAGATGCTGCAGTGGAGAGGTCTTTCCGAGAGACCACTAGTTACGAGGACAAGCAGCCAGACCCCAAGTACAGGGACAGGGAAGCAGAGAAGGAGTCCAGCTCAGCGTCTGCAGGGAGGTCAAAGGGCGAGGGTGAGATCAGAGGGAGGTCAGGGTCAGGTAGAGAGCCCAGGAGCCGTTCCAGCTCGGCCGGCCACTCCTCCAGCAAGCGTTCCTCTTCGTCCTCGTCCTCCTCTTCCTCTTCCTCGTCCAGCTCGGCTTCCTCACGCTCCTCGTCCTCGCCACGGCGGAAACGACGACGCAGCCGCTCGTCGTCCCGGAGACGCCGGAGTCGGAGCCACAGCTCGCGCCGGCGTCACTCCCGCTCGGACAGGGACCGCGACCGAGAACGTGGCGGTGACAGGAGGCGGGGCAGTAGTCGAGGCCACTCCCCTTCTGGAGGCCACTCCTCCCACAGGAAGCGCAGCCGGAGCCGGTCCCGCTCACGTTCTCGCTCGCGCCACCGCCGGACCACCAGCGACAGCAGGGGGCGCAAGAGCAGATCGAAGGACCGGGCAAGCCGTAGCCGCAGCAGGGACCGTCGCCGTGGCGGCAGCAGCAAGGAGCGAAGCCGGCGTAGCCGTAGCAACAGCCGTGGCGGCCGGCGGAAACAAAAGAACAGCAGCAAGGAGAGGGAGAGCAAACGGCGGGAGAGGAGTTCCAGCCGAGACAAGGACAAGAAGAAGAAAGACAAGGAGTCAGACAAGAAGAGGGACAAGCAGAAGACTAAGGACAGGGAGAAAGACAAGGAGAGGGAGAAGGAGCGAGACAGGGACAGAGACAAGGAGAGAGGGAAGGAGAAGGATAGAGAAAGGGATAGGGATGCTGCCACCCAGGAGGAGGTCAACGGGAAGTCCAAGCGCAGGAGGGAGAGCGATCCCTCCGACTCCCAGAGCGAGCGGCTCTCCAAGGACAGTAAGGCCGCCGCCAGCAGCAGCAGCAGCAGGAAGAGTTCAGGCAAAGCTAGCAAGAAGTACTCCGAGTCGGACTCCAGCAGGAGCAGGTCCCCCTCCCCCGAGATTAGCAAAGAAAAGAAGTCCAAAAAGTCTAAGCGTAGTCGCTCGCGCTCCACGGAAAAGTCTCACAAGTCTGGTAAGAAGGCAAGCCGCAAACACAAGTCTAAGTCACGATCAAGGTAGTATTCAATTTTTTCCTCCCTCTTTACCAACTATTTATTTTTAAATGTTATTGTTTGCGTGTTGTGTATTATACATCTCAAGCACTTCCAAGTAATTACCCAAAGTCGAGTGTTGCTATATTAGTGAACTGGTTTTACATGATGAAGTGATGCTGAAAAGGCAGAAGCAAGTTGTTATTGCGGTTCCGTAATATCCACAGTGCTCTGAAAATAGTGCCTTCATTGAGTTTCAAGATAACGTTGGTGTTTGCATTTGTACCATCTGTGTGACGGATGTTGTCTATTTGTTTGAATGCTTGAACGACAAGAAGGTTATGAGCACGTCATGAGCAGTCTTCATGTCTGTGTGTGTGTGTGTGTGTGTGTGTGTGTGTAGAAATGCAAAGTTAAGGTGACTCGCTGAACTGGTGTGACCGCACTAATTCCCCCTCCCCGCCCGGCGGTTTTCTTTCAGGTCCTCTTCCCCGGCCCGACGCTGGCGTTGAGGGCTGGCACGGCCCTGACTTGTGCACTTATTTTAAATTCCACGAGTTTAACGGGCTTGTCTCATTCTCGAGGCAAAGGTGTAGGTGAACTCCTCCCCTCCCACAACCCATGCCTACCTTCCCACCCCCACCCCACCCCAATCTGGTCCCAACTCCTTTTACCCCTTCCTATCTCTTGCAGTGTAAATAATAATAAAGTGTTGTCATTTTTTAAGTGCCCATGTCTTTATGATGTGATATTTCTAATTTGCTAGGACTTTGATTTGCGTCATTTTTTTGTTGTTCTTTTTGTTGGACCTATGTTATCCACAGTTTAAGAATGAAATAGAATAATCTGGTTGTAACATTTTAAATATAACACAAACAGGACTCAACACCGAAATAATCACTTTATTGATGTAAATTGTTGAATTAAACAAAAACGTTTTCATGTATGTCTTGTCTGTCTTCACTTGCACACACCTCAAACACAACTGAAAAGAGAAAATCGCATCAATTGAATGTTGGTGTGTTAGTGTTTTAAAGAAACATAGAATAAACACTAAATGTGATTAGTAAATTGAAATGGCAGGTCTATGGTGATGGTTAAAATCCAGGGATATGGAACTTTTTGACGGAGTTTGGATGTCTTTTAAATCCTATTGGTATAGGACAGAGGTCATCCATCAAAGCTACTATTCACAATGTCATTTTAACTTCCCTTCTGGAAAATTGTATTTGTTGTGAAGTAAGCTCTACAGTTATAGTGTCCCTTATAGGCCACACCACATTTGTCATAGTGTTTAATAGGCTCTACATGAAGATAATGTACGTATATCGTTAATTTACTAGGGAAACCGAATATTGAACCAAAGACTGAAAACAGTTCGTTGTCGTGAAGTTGGCAATATTACTATCATCAATATAACGATTATAAATAGTAGTTTTGCATTTTAAAAGTTAATAGCCAATCTAATAGCTTGAAAGTGCTGAAACCCGTTTTGTTTTACAGCTACAGTGGGAGCAGCCCGTTTTAACAAACGTGGAACTGTTCTCACGTTCGTTGTTTCCACCCGAGCCCAATGTACATGCGTGGGTCACATTGAATCCTTTTCGAGTCTGAGATGTTTTAATGCTGTTGCAAATGGTCGAGTAATTAATAAACGAATTATGTACTTGAAGAAATTAGGACGTTTCGTTTTCGGGGTATGCACGGAAACTAACGCACTATGCTCAACAAATATCAAGCGAGCCAGTAAATCCCAAACGGCAAATCGTGTTTTATCCACCTGGACAGTTTGTAAACATCAGAGATACCACTCTCTCCTAAACCAGCCCCATGACAGGAGGGTGAATCAGTCATGTACACTCTGGAAAATACGGTAGGCACAGTTTTGTCAGGCACGTCTGCAACGACATTATCACAATGGTCCATTGCAGCAGTGTCCATATAACTTGACATTCATGTTGTTTCAAGAAACAGTGCATCTCTGAACTGATCTTGCAGGCCTCAAGCTTCAATCATCCGCCAAGTTTCCCACACCACATTAGACCCCGAAGAGGTGAAGAAGTTCCAGACGTTAGCCGACAAATGGTGGGATCAACAAGGGGAGTTTGCAGCCTTGCACTCTATGAACGACTTGAGAGTACCTTTTATCAGGTGTATTTCTTATTTTGTTTGTCTCAGATTTGGTGAGAGTGCCCTCTGTATCAGAAAGACTGGTTACGGCCGCTTTGGGCAGAGTAACATTAGGCTAAACTTGAGAGGCAGCCCCAGTGACTAACGAACAACGTTAGTTTTTGGTACTAAAATCAGTTCTGCTAAGTAATGCACTGTAGCTTATAATAGGTCAGATCGCGTAGAACCACCCATATGATATTATGCTTGTAGAACGGACCACAGTTTGGTGGCATGTTGGCTGCAGAAACAGCGAGGTGACCCAAGCATGGTCAGTAAAAGGCACACCCAGACCACTCCTGTATGCCTTCATCAGGTCACGTGGCCGTTTCCCATTTCCGTGTGGATCAGAAGTTTGGATCATGATGCCCCCCCCCCCCCCCCCCCCCCAACACAAACACGCACGCGCGCGCACGCCAGTTCCCCCGCGACCCCAGAATCTTTGATTTAATCATACCACTTGCCATTCTACTTCTCCCTTTTGGAAAACTGTAGGTCTTTATGGCAAGATAGTCTCTCTGTCTACTTTCAAAGACTGAAGCGAAGCCTGTGGATGTGCCTGTAAAGGGTGGAGCTGGAGGGGGGTGGGGGCTGTTAGGAGCTGAAGCACATTGTGCGGTGGTATGTGTGAGGTGGGGTGGTCATGCCTTCAGGGCCCGTTTAAATGAGGGGACCCCAGTGCTGTTGCTGGTTATCACGATATGAATATGAAGGATGAAGAATGCAGTTCGCATTCAGCCCTTCCACCCCCTACTCCCCAACACACACACACACACTCCCCCTTCACCCTTTACCACCTCTATTTGTTGCTGTGGCCCTCGATGCAACCAGTGAAAATCCATGCGGCGTAGCGACTAATCAGTGCCATCTTGAGTGCCCGCTGAAGAGATTGAAGGAATGAGGAGCTGAAGCAGCTATGTCTGAAAAGGGATCCCCTGAGGCTGCCATACCCTCCATCTCGCTGCAGCTTGTGGAGCAGATGATCCCGGGCCAGCCTAGGTTCCGTCTCACCCCCATGACCCCACGGCGGTGACTTATAGGACTGGCTGATGAGGGGTACTCGTAAGCCTCCTCAGAGCGTTGATGAGATGAGGTCTCCATGACCGTAGGGGGTGGGGGAACTTCAGGCTCACTCAAAGGTGTTGGTGATGGGGTTGGGTGAGGGTGAAAGGGGGGGCGGGCATTAGAGTTCTCCTCACAGCTCCTTCTCCTGTGCTCTCTGTCGTCCCAGGTTTAGCTCATTATGTCGGTTTCATTTTGTGCCGACAGTTAAATTCTATATTCTCATTGATAGCGTCCAGAAGGCAAATCCAGAGGGCATGCCTTACGCATCGCTTAATGAGTAGAGGGTCTGTTTGCGTAGTAGTGACCTTTCAGCCCAGTTAACCTTTGACCCGTGCTATTTCAGGGACAATCTGTTGAGCATCTATGGGAGTCGGAGGCCTGGGTGTCCCTTAGCTGGACTCCGAATCCTGGATGTTGGTTGTGGAGGTGGTCTGCTAACTGAGGTAAGCAATGCTTGCACAGCTGTCCTGTGTGTGTGTGTGTGTGTGCGGGCACAAAAAAAAGGATGTGAATAATCATCACCACCATCATTCGTTGAGCTCTAATTTTTGTGATTTGCAGCTGTCGCATCGGACATTTTCTTTTGCAGTTTTCTGGCTATTTTGTAGCCCAAGGGTACAAACATATCAGTTTGATTCACGTGTATGCGCCTGATGGCCCAACATGAGAGGACCGCTGCGTGTATTTGATCCTGCATGTGACTAGGCTGGTCATGGTTTGGTGGAACAGACAGGCTGAAGTTTGCCTTGTTTCTTCCTGCTCCGTAAAGCATCTATTTATTTTTTCATTCGGGGGCGAAGGGGACTTTGGCACTGATATGATATGATATCTGACCAGCAATACTGCATGATTATGGCAGACAACGTCGTGGTCTATAACAGCCAAATGTACACACACAGACACTCTTTCTCTCTCTTTCACACACACACACACACACACACACAGTCCTTTCCATGTTTGGGTCAGGAACAATTTCATGTCTTGTAATATTACATCGAGGTGTCCTTCACTGTATAGCAGCTATCACCTCGAACGCGCCAACATAACCGTCTTCCCAGTCAGTTCTTGTCTCCCTTGCAGTACTGATGATTTCCAGCAGGTGGTGGAGAAGAGCATTGCACTTTAAATTGAGCAGTGCAGACTCATGCTAGAAAGTTGTATTTCACATTGACAAAAAAACAACTGCAGTAGGCATCCTGCTTTTCAAAACCAAAGGAAGTGTTTTTAGACTATTCTATCTATTCACCTATCTATTCATCCATCCATCTCTGACACTTGCTCTGTCTTCATACCTGTCTTATTCTTTGACTCTCCTCCCTCTGTGTCTGTCTGTCTGTCTGTCTCTCTCTCTCTCTCTCTCTCTCTCAGCCACTGGGCAGATTGGGCGCAGACGTTGTGGGCATCGACCCAGTGGAGGACAGCATCCGCACCGCTGCGCTGCATGCCTCGTTTGACCCGGCGCTGCGGAGGCGTGTGAGCTACAGGGCCTGCACACTGGAGGAGTTGTCCCTGGAGGACGGGGGCGAGGCGGGGACGGGGACAGAGGCCGAGGGCTTCCACGCTGTGGTGGCCTCAGAGGTGGTGGAGCACCTGGCCGACTTGGACGTCTTTGCCAGCTGCTGCTACCAGGTGCTCAAGGTGAGGGCCCTGCTTTGGTGATGAACAGATGAAGTTCAGTGGAACAGAATAAGTTTGTGTGTGATTGTGTAGATAGGTAGATAGATAGATAGATAGATAGATAGATACTTTATTGATCCCCAAGGGGAAATTCAAGGTCCCAGCAGCTTAAAAAATCACACACAACGTATACTACAGTTACTCAAAATAACAATAAAAAACAAATACTGTGGGTAGAGATGCGCATGAATGTACTGAGGTACAGTATGGGGAGTGTGTCAAGGTAGTTGTGCAAATGAGACCAGTAGTGCAATAGTGCAAGGTTAAAAGTCTATTGACTAGCAATAAATATGTGCATATGTAAATGGACAATAACAAATATCAGCATAGCAATAAAACAGTTCTAGTATAAGTATATGGACAATAAGATAACAATAAAAATTTGTGCAAGGATAAGTCTGTATAAGTCATATACATGTTCATGCATCAATCAAGTATGCAGGTCAAGTATGAAGTTACAGTGTGAGGAGGAGTTGTGCATGTGGGCTAATGTAGCCAGTAGGGTCCCTAGTCAGTGTCAACAATACACAGTATTGTAGAAAATGTCTTGTAATTGTATAAGAGTGTTCAGGTGCAGATAGACTATGCAGAGAAGTCCAACTCTCCTTTTCCTTTCAGTGAAGCATTGTAGAGTTGTATGGCCCTGGGTACAAATGACTTCCTAAGTCTGTCTGTTGTGCATGTCAGGGAGCGTAGTCTCCAGCTGATCAAGCTCTTCTGCTGCATGATAGTGCTGTGGAGTGGATGACAGTCATTGTCCAGGATGTTTAGTAGCTTGTTCAGGTTCCTCTTGTCTGATACTGAAGTGATGCACTCCAGAGCTCCCACAACAGATCCAGCTTTCCTTACCAGCCTGTCCAGTCGCCCAGCATCCCTCTTCTTAGTGCTTCCTCCCCAGCATGCCACTGCATAGAAGAGGACGCTGGCAACAACAGACTGGTAAAACATCCAGAGAAGCTTGCTGCAGACGTTGAAGGACCGCAGCCTCCTCAGGAAGTACAACCTGCTCTGCCCCTTCTTGTAGAGTGCTTCTGTGTTGACTGACCAGTCCAGTTTATTGTCCAGATGTATCCCCAGGTACTTGTATGTTTTCACGACCTCCACATTAACCCCCTCTATGGTGACTGGCACCAGGGCGGGCTTGGACCTCCTGAAGTCCACCACCATCTCCTTGGTCTTGGCAGTGTTGAGTTGTAGGTGGTCTAAGTATCCCCAGAACCAGTCTCTCCATGGTCTTCATCAGGTGTGATGTGAGAGCGACTGGCCTGAAGTCATTAAGCTCACTTGGGTGTGGTTTCTTTGGGACAGGAATGAGACATGATGTCTTCCACAGTGCTGGGACTCTCTCGAGGCGGAGACACCAGTTGAAGATGTGCTCCAGTGGCTCTCCTAGTTCTGCAGCACAGGCTTTAAGTAGTCTTGGACACAATCTGTCGGGCCCGGCTGCTTTCCTGGGATGGAGTTTCTTCAGCTGTCCTCTGACTTGATCTGCCGTGACGATAGGGGGTAGCTGAGGGGGAGACATGCGGGGGGAGGGTTAAAGGGGAGTGGTGAGGGTAGTGCTGCGTAGAATGGTATGGGGGTGGAGGGGGGAGATGTGTGTCTGTGTCCTGTAGGGGAGGGGTACATCTGGCAAGGGTACGTGTTGCTTTGAGCGTGAGAGGGGAGGTGTGAATTGGGCCTTTAAGCAGTCAGTGTCCAGGGTTGATTGGGCCGTTAAGCAGGTTGATTGGGCCGTTAAGCAGGCATTGTTCAGGGATGATGGGCAGCCCACGCCCATTGAGACTTGAGCATGGCAATCAAATCTGTTATAGAAACAGTTAAACTGGTTTGTCTTGCCTCCACAGAGCTGCCGTTCTTCTTCCCCAGGCCAGTGATGGTCTTCATTCCATCCCAGACCTCCTTCATGTTGTTCTCCTGCAGCTTCTGTTCCACCTTCTTCCTGTATTCCTCCTTGGCCTCTTTCAGCCTGACTTTGAGCTCCCCCTGTACGCGCCTCAGTTCAGCCTGGTTCCCTTCTCTGAACGCCTTCTTTTTCCTATTTAGAAGGGTGTGACGACCCTCTGTGCTTCCTGGTGCCATGCAGAGGCCTATGCCTGGACACTGGGGAGCTGCGGGTGTTATCAATTAGGATTGCCTTCACCTGGAGTGGGCGGGGACTATATAGGCCCTGAAGATTGACTGCTGAGGGGGGGGGGGCGCAACTCACACAGACTCTTACACACAGACATGCACATACACACTTTCATTCTCTTCCAATTTCAGCGATTGCCGGCCTTTTCAAATTTACACCTGCTACAATCATAATCCGATCATACCCTAGACATATGTTCGTTCATTAATCAATAAATGTTTTTGTATTGAGCTTGGTGTTGGCGTCCATTTCATGTTTACAGCCCTATTCGAGCCGGGGTTGTAACATGAATTGGGGGCTCATCCGGGATTGATTGTTGGATAAGACCGGCAGGGGTGTGGAGGTGAGTACAGGGGTGTAAAGTCGAGACTTGGCTTTGCATCCTCTCTTGAGTTCGCGATAATATCCCCAGCTCGGTGATCCGTAGGGGGGCTAGGTGGGTTTTGGGAGCTACTCATACTAAAGTTAACGTTTAAGCAACCACAGACATACATTGTGGGTTCGGTTATAGTTGGGTTTGTTTAAGAGCGGTTGTTTGTGCATTAACAAGGTAATTGCAGGGTTAGGTAAACCGCTATTTTGCTTAATGTTGGGCAGGTTAGACAGTAGGCCTGGGTGTATAGCATAGCTGTTCTTGTGAGTTCAGAGTAGGCTAATGTCGGTTGTAACACTTTTGTTTCTTCATTGCTCAAATATACCGCATTTGGGGAAGTTGGAAGCTTGGAGAGTTTCTTACCTTTTTGCTGTGCGGGCAGAGAAGTACAGGGTGGCTAATTGTTTAATCCAGTGTGGGTAATCCATTGATACATTTCCTGTTTGTGGTAGATCTAACGTTAGGAAAGTGCAGCTGTTGGGTTGTTGGGAGACGTGGGTATCACTGTTAATACTGTGTGTTGTCTGACCTCTAGTGGCGAGAAGGGGTTTATTCTTTTTTTTTTTCTTTTCCCTGTGTTTTCTGTGAGGGGTAGGAAATTGAGATGTCTACAGTGGTGGATGATTTTATTGCAGAACCTTCTGAGGTTAAACTCGAGAAGTGTTCAAAGGACCAACTTGTGTTAGTGGCACAGCACTATGGGATTGAGCTGAGTACTGAGGTAAGGAAAACCAAAGCCGTGCTATTCAATCATATTCAAACTGCCTTGATAGATAAGGGTGTCTTAAAATCTGAGGTATCTGTTAGTCCTGAATCTTCAGTCGTATCTGATGGAAGTCAGGCTAGTGAGATCAAGTTAAAAGAACTGTCAGTGCAGGAAAAACAGATGCAGCTTGAGGCAGCTAAACTCCGTGCAGAACGGGAAACTCTCGTAGCCAGAGAGAAACAGCTAGAGAGAGAGCTGGAACTCAAGAAATTAGAGTTCCAACGGGAACGCGAGCGTGAACAGGCAGCACGGGAACGAGAGAAACGTGCTGAACATGAGCGTGACCGAGAGTTTGAGCTTAAAGAGCGTGAGAAGCAATGTCAATTGAAAAAACTAGAACTTGAACTAGCTGCAAAGGCCACCCCAGTTCCACTTCTGACGACTGGTGGCGTCACACCTCCTATGGCTCCTGTGTTTGATGTTGGCAGAAATATTAAAATGGTTCCCCCATTCTCTGAGCAGGATGTAGAGAAGTATTTCCCCCACTTTGAGCGGGTGGCTGTTTCTCTGCAGTGGCCCAAGCAGTATTGGACCCTGCTCCTACAGTGTGTACTTAGAGGGAGGGCTCAGGACATATATTCATCACTGTCTCTAGAGCAGGCCTCTTGTTATGACACCGTCAAGAGTGCAATCCTTCGAGCATATGAGTTGGTTCCTGAGGCCTATCATCAGCGCTTTCGTGGTACTAAGAAGAGTGACCAATCTACCTTTGTTGAGTTTGCTAGAGAAAAGGAGCAATCATTTGATCGGTGGTGTAGCTCTCAAGAAGTTGACTCCAAGGAGCTGCTCAAGCAGTTGGTTTTGGTAGAAGAGTTTAAGAGTTGTCTTCCAGACACAGTAGCTACTTATTTGAATGAACGGAAGGTCAAGACTCTGGCAGAGGCTGCAGTATTGGCTGATGAGTTTGTTCTGACCCACAAAGATGTGCAGGGTAGGCCAGAGAGTTCTTTTCAGCGTTGGTCCACCTTTGAGGGTAAATCAGGGTCTGGTGGGGCAGCATCGGGCTCTGTCTCCCCCTCTCGGGGCCAGGGAAATGCATCTCTCTAATGCCGCCATTATTTGTTTTCTTTGTCACAGTGGGGGCATAAGGCTGCCCAGTGCCAGGCAAAGAAACCTGCTGGTTTGGCTGTGCCAGTCCGAACGCAAGGTTTCTGTGGTCCTGCAGTTCTGAGCTGTGCAGATTACTCCTCTTTTATCACTTTGGGAACTGTGTGTTTGCCGGGTCAAGAGAAAACGTGTGTGCCAATACGTATACTCCGTGACACAGGGGCAGCCCAGTCGTTTGTTTTGGATGGTGTTCTCCCTTTTTCAGATGAAACTGCTTCTGGGACACATGTTCTAGTACAGGGTTTCGGTGTGGGGTTGACAAGGATGCCCTTACACCAGGGGTCTTCAACCTTTTTCAGCTCAAGGACCCCTTGGCTGTGAGAGCGACTGAGCACGGACCCCCACACCTGTGGGGTAAGATAGCTGCCAAAATATTTCTGTATATTTGATACACGTGCGTATTTAGTTGTGCATAAAATAAACATTTGTGACTTCTCAAATGAGTTCAGTCATGCATAAAATAAAGTGTGTGTATGTTACCCATCAGAATACGGATGGAAAAAAATGCGAATTAAAAAATTACAAGTACAAAATCAAAATTTCAATACGCCTCTCAATATTATGGATACCACTTTGCACACGTTACTCAACTGTCAAAATACGTCATCGCCCCATTCACAGGCATTACTTGTTGAGAAAAGAAACTTTTTGACAGCTATCTTACATACACACCTGGCCCACCTCAAATCCTGCCGTCATTTGGACCGTCAGTCGAGTGCCTACATGCATGCACGCACACACACGAACGCACACATTCTAAACTCGTTTCTTTACATAGCATAAATTCGCCCTATAACAGAATGAATGTCACAAGGGTTAACTAGCTGGATATATTCAGCTAAATTCAGGCAAAGCTTCATTAGCTCAAACTGATAAAGACAGAAAGCCTCTTCCCCTTTGTCTTTCATAAGGAAACTCAATACCATGAGATTATCGTTTAATTGTGATGGGACGTTGGATGAATGAATTCGCGCAGAACGCATTGAAGCGCAAAGACCGCAGACTCTCATAAAAAAAAAAAAATAAAAAAAAACAAAGCAAAACATCACACAGAACAAATACCCCGCAAAGTTCAGGGTCCATCAGTCCCGACACTGAACGGACGAATCAAACGTAATTTATCTCCCGGAATGAAAAGAACGAGTTTGCTGAATACGAAGCTATTTAACTAAAACGCACGGGGGAAGTGTTCTTTAATCGCGATGATCTAACTCAAATAAAAAAAAGATCACAAGGGTCACATTTTTTATTATAGGCCCAGTGGGACGAAGAATTAAAGATAACTGATCAGCTGCAGGTCCTAGTGAGAGCACTGAACCTGGTGAGTGGAACAGAGCTTCTCTGTTCTAGGACGGATGGAATTTGCGAGGCAGTGTCACATCAGGCTCAGGCTGAAGTGGTGTATTTCTACATTTATGAATGCTAATGTGTTTTGGCATAGGTGAGCAAAATGTTACACAGGGATCACATGATCACATGTATGATTCATGGGTAGCCTACAATGTGTTATTTAAAAACGAATATGAAGCAATTTTCTTTTAAACATTATGTTAACTATGACAAATTTTATTTTTTGGAAGAGAAAAAAAATGCCTCAGACGAAATATTTTCGCGGACCCCCTGCAGTACCTCCGCGGACCCCCGGTTGAAGACCCCTGCCTTACACTATGTACAAATGTCCTCTAATTTAGTTTCAGGAACGGTTAAGCTTGGGGTTTGTAAGTCTTTGCCGGTGCCTGGTGTTGAGGTTGTGGTCGGTAATGACCTTGCTGGGTCAAAGACTGTTAGATGTGACCCATTGTTTACTCCTCCTTTTTCTTCTACTGATTGCCCGTGCTTTGATAAGGTGAAGCAAAAACATGTTGAAACTCTGATCGATCAACGGTTTAATTGACAGGCAACGCAGTGCTCTGGGGTGGACTTTGAGGAAAGTCAGTTGAATCCTAACTGTGTTAGCCTCACTGCTGAGAATTGTGTGGGGTCAGAAATGGTTATAGTGAAGAGCTCCAAACTGTTTGGAGAATCTTCTCTAGAGGTTGGAGAACGTTCTGTCCCTGCAATGTTGGCGTCTCTGGTTTCTTTGCTGTGCCTCTGGTTAATTTGTTTGTTTTGTAATTTCTTTGTGAATTCAGTGACTGAGGGGTGGCTATTTCCATGTTTTGCCTTGGTTGGGGTGCTGTTGAAAGTGTGGGGTGGGGTAGACCACTATCTGCGCTGTGTTGTGCTAAAAGTCTTAACCCTCGTCTGGGCTGTATGGCATCTTCTCTGTCTAGCATGGTCATCTTTTCCCATCACTGACTATGTTGACCATAATCCACCTGGTTACTATGGAGAGAAGCTGGACCTCTAACATCGAGCGGGAGCCTGAATACAAGTTTTCTTGCTATATCCTTTTCAGTCTGATCTGAATAGTCTGTCTGAAGGTTATGGTGATGTATTATTAATTTGTTAGTTTTTTTTTTCAGTGTATTGTGTTTACATTTTATAGTCTGTCTCTCTTTGACTTTGAATGAATGTATTTAATATTGTTTTATTTATTACAAATTGATGGAAAGAGTGTTTTTGTCTATACCAGTCAGAATTATCACTGCATTACCAGTGTTATCACATGGTCACAGTAGTGTGTGTGTGTGTGTGTGTGTGTGTGTAAGTGTAATGATTTGGGTCAGTCAGTGTCAGACAGATGTGTTTAATCTTGTGGTTCAGTGTGCAAGGGGCAAACATGATGGAATAAGTGAGAGTCTAAATCCGTATAATCTCCTTTGGAGTTCAGGCCAGTTTCTGTCCTCCCTGCCTTTCTCTTTCTCTCTCTCTCTTTCTCTCCGCAGACTCACTCCTGCTCTTTACATCAAAGCTCAAAGCTTCATCAGCCACGGTGCATCCTAAAACATTTTGGTGACAAAAACATTTGCTCTAGACATTTTGGACAGCAGACACTCTTGTCACACTAGTATCAGTAATACATCGGGTAAATGCTAGTTAGTAAAATTAACGGATTGCTAAAAGCTGACATGGCCATTAATGCTTTATCGGCATAACCTCTCTCTCTGCGGGAAGACATTTTCCACTTCTGTTTCCCAGAGCTATTCTGCAGCTAAAGTGAAACCTAATTTCCCTCAGTTGAAGCGAACACCAGTGTTTCCTGCAGGGTTGCCAAACAGTTTAAAAGCACTTAGACCACTGATGGCCTCTACAGTAACATTAGGACTTCCCGTTTCAAAATACTTGCTAGAATGTGTTCCCACTCTTCAAACAGTACAGTCTGATACATGGACACTCACGCCTCATGGGAGGTGTGCTTTGGCAGGCATCACAGACCACTTTTAAAGGAGAAATCCAGTGTGAATCAGTCTATAGCTTTGTTGTCTGAGGCCACTTTTTAGCTTTGTTTCAACTAACAATAATAGAAAAATTGAACTGAAAATAGGTTTCTGTGCCCCATTCATTTGCTCTATGTATCATTTTGTTTTATTCCTTTTGCTACAGACAACTTGGTGACCTCAAACAACTGGCCTGTGGAATGATTCACAGTTTACTCCTTTAACCTTGATGAACATTGATGATGATGACTGTGTGTGTGTGTGTGTGTGTATGTGTGTGTGTGTGTGTGTGTGTGTGTTTGCATGTTTGCTTTTGTTGTAACCTTCGTGTATGTGAGGGTGTGTGTATAACTAAGGCATTTAAATGGGATTTTTTCTTCTTGTTTTTCTCCTTCACTTAGCCAGGGGGCTCCCTCTTCATTACTACCATCAACAAGACCAACCTGTCCTATGCACTGGGCATCGTGGCAGCCGAGCAGGTGTTGCGCATCGTGCCAAGTGGCACACACGACTGGGAGAAGTTCATCAGCCCCGTGGAGCTGGAGCGCCTCCTGGAGGCCTGTAAGTGCAATGAAATAAAAATTCACCCAACCCCTTTTCCTTTTCTTTAGCTATCTCAGTCCAGGTAAACCGTGTTTTAAGTAAGTGGTTTGTCAGTCTTGGAGGATATTGAATCACCTACCTACGAATTATGTCTAGTTTAGGCCTTACGCTAGTTATTGGGTTATGATTGCTTCTTAGGATTTTGCTGACAGAAATAGGCTGCAGAGGATTTGAACCAGGACTCTATAGGTTGGTTTCAGTTGCAATTAAGTCTAACATCTGTCCCCTGTTGATCTGGAATCATTGGTGGGGTCGGTCATCATTGATCATTGTATTGGATCAAAATAAAAAAATCTAAAGGGGTAACACTGTATGTGAATTGGTGATGCTAATTTATCCTTTCACAGCAATTTCATTTCACACCACTTCCATCATTCTATAATTTTTCCTGTGACATTTTCCTGTGTCATTTTTGCTGCGTCTCTATATATATGCCATATCATGTACAATTATATGATTATATTAAAATCTCATGTCTTGTTTCCAGCTGGCTTCCAAGTGGAGTCCATCAGGGGCATGCTGTTTAACCCCCTGTCTGGGGCTTGGTGCTGGACCGAGAGCACTGCCATAAACTATGCCCTGCATGCTGTGAAACGCTCCGAAGAACCCCAGCCAAACCGGGCCCAAGTAGAAGATGAGGAGCTAGAGCATGAGGCCATGTCACGAGCAGCGGCCTGAGTGGACAGAACTGTGTGTATGTGTGTGTGTGTGTGTGTATGTGACTAAAGAGAATAAAGATATTATACTATAGCCTAATTATAGGCTTTGTTTTGGTTTTCACAAAGTAATACATAGCTTAAATGCAAATAGTCCCTCATATCAAAACAAATGACTATCCTGCACATGCATGACAGTGTTGGAGAGTAGAACATCTTGTAGAGTGGCGTTTTACCCATGACCATGCGCTTGGGCAGGGAACGTGCATTTTGCATTGCCACAAAAAAATGGTGTCCACCCCCTTGAACAGACTCTGATTAGTCTGATTTGGTTAACATAATATCACAGGTTGATTGTTCTGAATCTATGCTTGTGAGTGACCTGCAAACTGTTGGAGGTTGTTTGCTATCAACTTGTGCAACAGTTAGCCTACACTGTCACAACAGTTGCCGCAATAATATGACAAAACACAGTTAGGCAGTTTCATGAAAAAAAACATCAAAGGTTGTTTAGGCTCATGGGACATGGATCCAGAAGACTAGGAGATTCGTGACGTAACTGACCTTAAGGAAGCCATATGAATACGGAACTTTAGGAGCGGAAATGTTTGTTTAACATGGGGACACCGGAAGGCTATCGCTGATGTAATAAGTTACTTGTAGGGTATTTTTTGCCGGTTTTGATTAATAGATATTAGCTAAAGAATAAGATCAGTAGATTTATAATATTTGGCAATTTACCTCAAGGATACCACAGCCTATATTCCGATGTTCATTATAAATAAAATTTCACAGCAGTCAATTATTAAAATTTAATACTTCCTGTTCGGCTCATGGTCTCTACTTCCATTGAACCTCCCACACTGTAGGAGTGCTAAGTAGTCCAGTCTAGGCGTGGTGACATCACCAGTCTCCGTTGGAACTGATTGGAACAGACAAAGGCACTCAGCATCCTTCGCGGAGGTAGGCAGTGAGCGACAGGAGGGACCAGTCCCCGTCCGGATGCCCTTTTCGCCATTAAATGGCTTGACTAACACCACCATGAAGGGATACCGGTAGAGCTTTTAGATGAGGCCGTGTAGGGTGAACAGAAAGAAACGGGAGGAGGTCCAGAGAGATCATGTTCTGGGGAACCTGCTTCGCCTCTTCCCGGTCTTACGTTGTGGAGCTTGGGCGGAATCAAAGTCTGCCCATCGGACTTGGTGGCTCTGATGACCGCCACTCCTTTTATGGATATATCATTGCCTTTCCGCTACAGGACTACGGCGGGATCATGTCCAGCTTGGGCTCGGAGTCTTGGTGGAGGAAAACACTGTATATCACGGGCGGCGCGCTCCTTGCGGCCGCTGCTTACCTTTTACACGAGCTGCTGTCCATCAGGTAATTCTAGGATGCCAAGACCCAATGGCCTTGCGATTGCAGGACTTAAATAGCGCTGGTAATATAACGTTCATGTCTTGTAAAGCCTAGCTATTTTTGAAGTTCTAGCGACGATACCCGGCTTTTGTATTGTCACAGCACGTGAAACCTTCTCAGTTTTAATATCTATTTATGGATTGAGATATATACATCAAACACATTTCATATGTGCAATTTGCATCTCTGTTTACGCGTCATTGCAGAAATATCTAGTTTGTTTACGTGCGGTGCCGCACGAGCAGGCAATAATCCCCCTCCACTTCCTCCCTTCATGCCAGATGATATGGAAAAAAAAATGTCCACAACTGTGTCGGCACGTCACGTGTTGGTTTATGCCAAGCAGCGTGCCCGTAAGTTTCCCTAACGTGATGTCCTTTAACGGCACACCGTTCCTCCACACGGTCCTCTACACCGACTCCTCACGTGAGCAACTGAGGTTTTTTAGGGAAAATATTTTGTAGGTGTGTGCTCGTGTGAGGGAAGGGATGTGCTTGTCCCCCTGGCCAACATTGCCTAATCTGACCGATATTAGGGATTAGGCGTGGTCTATTGTTAATGTGATGACTTTACTCTTGTGTGGTTTCACGTTAAGCCAGTTCTTTTCACTGCAGTGGTCTAATATTGTTAGGCCTATGATGGGCCTATTTTCAGTTTAGACTATAAGGCATTTTCGTCAGGATCTAAAGAATTTGTGAAATGAAATATGACTAGATTATCGTATGTTTAGTAGCTGCTTCAATATACAGAAAAAAATTCGTTGGGGTTAGATTAGTTTACGGCAAGGTTTCGCACCTTTAGTACCATGGACAGCAACTACAGCCGAAAACACGGCATTAATATTCTAGAAAGATGGAGACCGTGCAAGGAATTTCAAATGGGCCTTATGTTTGTAGCCTTTTCACGATATAGCCTTTTCTAAATGTCACAAAATAATTGTTACCGTTTCCACTTACATTTGATGTATAGCTATCACAGATTTGCCAAACGCTACCATTACAATCGTGATGTAGGCTATAGTCTCAGTTTGTAGTTGACGCTCAGATTAGAATATTTTCCTCTCTGAGGTGAATTATTGATGAGGGAGCCAGATGTCCTCAGTGTGTCCTACTGCACTTCAGGAAATATGCCAATATGCTGAAACACTGCCTGTTTAATGAAGAGGGTTGGAAATAATCACACTCTTTGTGGTACTTGGCCTACTGTTTATTGGACTGAATATGTCATGTTAGCCTACTAATCTTGTCTGTATGTATGTAATATATGTATGTTCACCCTGTTAGATCATGTGATGTAGGGAGGTGGGGGAGAGAGAGAGAGATGCTTGACTAACACAATACCATTCTAAAATTAACCCCAGCTGATGTGATGCATGTTCTTTTTATATACAGTCTGGTTTTAACCTAGGGGTATTCCTGTTCCTCCTCTCTCTCT
>JAGFZM010000239.1:0-16465 GCA_017657215.1 Limnothrissa miodon
AGAACACTGCTTTCAGGCGGTTACGTGCATTCTCTGGGAATGTCCCGTCTCCAGCAGGAGAAGAAACATTAGACACTTGGTTGATGCAGGCGCACTTGATGGAGGATGAGTGTGAGTGTTCTGAGGGGGAAAAACGTAAACGCATAATTGAGAGTTTAAAAGGCCCTGCATTAGAGATAGCTCAGGATGTTCGGTCCAGTGACCCCAATGCTACACCTAAAGACTATTTAGAGGCCCTAGAGCGGGCCTTCGGCTCTTCTGAATCAGGGGAAGACCTGTATTATGCCTTTAGAGCACTGCGCCAAAACCCTGGAGAGAGATTGTCTGATTTCTTGCGACGCATTGAACATGCACTAACTAAGGTTGTTTTCAGAGGGGGTGTAGCACCTAACCAGAGAGACCGAGTGCGCATTGAACAACTCCTTCGGGGGGCAATTGAGTCAGACCTTATGTTAGTTCAGTTACGCCTTCGTGAGCGCAAAGACTCACCACTTTCATTCTTACAGCTTTTAACTGAAATACGTGAAGAAGAAGATCAGCAGTCAGTGAGACAGAAGTCCGCTACACTGAACACAAAAACTACAGTACGACAAGTTAGGGCAACTGATGATGAACCACTGAGTTCCACTGAAGCAGCGAAATTGCGAGCAGAGCTTGACAAGCTTAGGGTGGTGGTTGCCAAATTGACTGCTAATGAAGCAAAGCACTACGCACAGAACAGAGAGGCTGACACTACAGCAGTTGTACGAGGTAGTTCAATAGACAACGATAATGAGGTCAGGGCATTACAAAGGCAAGTAACTGACCTTCAGCCACAATTGCAGATCATGACCGTGAACCACCGTAGTGTGCCTATAAGTACACCTACAGAATGGAAGCCTCAGGGGGCAAGTGACGCTTATCACAACCCGAATCTCAGTAACAGTAGGAGAATTCAGTCTTCCAGTGGGGTAGGAGAGTATTTTTGTTATCGTTGTGGACAGGATGGTCATATAGCCACTCGTTGCAATGCAGAAGAAGACTCTGGTAAAGTCATTACTCGACTTATTCTTATATATTTAATGGATAGTGGATCTACCGTTACCATTATTTTTGAAGGGTGGTACCGTAAGCATTTGTCTCATCTCACAATCCACCCTATTTCCAGTCTATGTATCTGGGGTCTTAGTGACAGTAGTTATCCTTATCAGGGGTATGTGGCCGTCACGTTGCAGATCCCCGATGATGAAGGCAAGTTACTTAACCAGACAGTTTTGGCTTTGGTCTGCCCTGACCCCCAAGGGCCAGATCAAGTTCCAGTGATTATAGGCACAAATGCAAGAGGGTTTCGACATGGACCAGTGGCAGGCAGCAGTACATCTGAACAGCTCCATGCGACAGCCTGGAGAGTGGCTGCTGGAACTTCGAAGCCACCCTATGAACAAATGAGGGGGCTGACCTCAGATAATGTTGGGCAGGTGAAATGGTTGGGGCCTGGGTCACTTACCTTGACTCCAGGGGAATCTTGCCTAGCTGTTGGCCAGGCCACTATTAATGGGACGGGGATCCCTGGTATATTGGTTGTGGATAGTTCAGGTGCTTTACCCCAAGGAGTGACCTCACCACCTTGTGTGCTGCTACCTGTTGACCTCGATAAAAACAGTTGTACTGTCCTCCTACAGAATATCTCACTGAAAACAAAATCCATTCCTAAAGGAACGGTCATAGCCCAGATCCATAAAGCAGATGTGGTAACGGGTTTGGCGCAGACCCCGTCTACCAGAGATAGCATCGATCCAGCTTTGTTTGACTTTGGCAACTCCCCCTTACCTCCGATGTGGCGGGACAGACTAGCGCAGAAGTTAGCTGAACGGACCAAAGTGTTCTCGATAGAGGAATGGGATGTAGGGTTAGCTAGAGATGTGGAGCATCGCATTAGGCTCATGGACCCCCGGCCTTTTAGAGAGCGGTTAAGACGTATTGCTCCTGGGGATATAGATGATGTACGTCAACATTTACAGGAGTTGTTGGCTGCTGGAATAATTAAAGAGTCGTGTAGCCCGTACGCATCACCAATTGTTGTGGCACGGAAAAAGAGTGGCAAAGTCCGTATGTGTATTGATTACAGAACACTAAACACACGCACTATTCCTGATCAGTACACAGTCCCACGGGTAGATGATGCACTAGATTGTCTGTCCGGAAGCAAGTGGTTTTCTGTTTTAGATTTAAGGAGTGGTTATTACCAGATCCCTATGTCCGAGGAGGACAAGGAGAAGACTGCCTTTATTTGCCCGTTGGGTTTTTATCAGTTCGAACGAATGCCCCAGGGCATCATGGGTGCTCCTGCTACCTTCCAACGATTAATGGAGAAGGCAGTAGGAGATATGAATCTGTTACAGTGCCTAGTGTACTTAGATGATGTAATTGTCTTTAGTCGCACCCTTGAGGAGCATGAGGAGCGGTTGCTCAAAGTATTGGACCGTTTGGAGGGCTTTGGCTTGAAGGTGTCAATTGACAAGTGTCAATTCTGTCAGACTCGTGTCAAATACGTAGGACACATTGTGTCTGAAGATGGTGTCTCTACTGACTCAGACAAGATTAGGGCGGTAGCTCAGTGGCCACAACCAACTAACTTGAAGTCATTGCAGTCATTTTTAGGGTTCTGTGGTTATTACAGACGGTTTATTGCTAGTTATTCTGCAATTGTGCGCCCCCTAACAGATCTAGCAAGAGGTTATGAGCCCCCTAGAAGAGGGCGACCAAAGCAATCCAGGCAGAGTAAACCATATCTGAGCAAGAGTGAGCCTTTTGGAGAACGGTGGACTTCTACCTGTACAGACGCTTTCCAAAAAATTAAGAACTGCTTGATTCATGCCCCAGTCTTGGCATTCGCGGACCCCATGCGCCCATACATACTGCATGTGGATGCCAGTTTCGATGGTTTGGGAGCTGTACTCAACCAGGAGTACCCAGAAGGGTTGAGGCCTGTGGCTTTTGCCAGCAGAAAGCTCAGTGCTTCAGAACGTAATTACCCAGTTCACCAGCTTGAATTTTTAGCCCTGAAATGGGCTGTAGTGGACAAATTTCACGACTATCTTTATGGCCTTCGGTTTACTGTACGGACAGACAATAATCCACTAACGTATGTCCTGACTACTGCTAAGTTGAATGCCTGTGGTCATAGGTGGTTGACGGCCTTGTCTGCATATGATTTCAGCATACAATACAGGCCAGGACGTGAAAATGTAGATGCTGACCTCCTGTCCAGGAATGTAGCTGATGAGACAGAGTGTATCTCACCTGCTGGGGTGAAAGCCATTTGTAAGCAGATTCATTGTTATTTGCCTAGTGACCCTGTGTCAAGATGCATTGATCAGTTGGGTGCGCCGCCACAATGTATTCCCCAGGCGTATGTCCACTCAACCCGTGTGAGTGAAGGGATGTTGGAGCCTTTTAGTTTAGGTGAATTGCGGATGGCACAGGATGTTGATATTGCTATCAGTAAAATTAAACAAGCCCTGCAAACTGGACGATTAAACGTCTCTCCACATGACCCTGCTGAACTAAGTGCACTGAGAAAAGAATGGCCGCGTCTGGTCATTAAGAACGGGGTGTTGTATAGGAACACAGTTCGAAACATAGGGAGGGAGATCTCTCAGTTTGTACTGCCCAAGCAGTTGAGATCTCAGGCCCTTAGGTCGCTCCATGACGATGGTGGGCACTTGAGGATCGAGCGCATTACTGCATTAATACGGGAGAGGTTTTTCTGGCCAAAGAGGGGAGTGGACATAGCAAATTATGTAAAGACTTGTGGCAGGTGTGTAGTTAGGAAGACTCTACCAAGACGTGCTGCTCCATTAAACCAGCTTACGAGTAGTGGGCCACTTGAGCTGGTCTGCATTGATTTTTTTATCAATGGAGCCAGATTCTCGTGGAGTCATGAATGTGCTAGTGGTGACCGACCATTTTACGAGGTATGCACAAGCCTATCCCACTCGAGATCAGAAGGCACCTACGGTAGCAAAAGTACTGGTCGAGAGGTTTTTTGTCAACTACGGCTTGCCAGCTAGGCTCCATTCCGACCAAGGGAGGGATTTTGAAAGCCGATTGATCAAGGAGATGCTCAAGGTTTTGGGCATACGTAAATCTAGAACGACCCCTTACCATCCTCAAGGAGACCCGCAGCCTGAGCGGTTTAACCGTACTTTACTTTCCATGTTAGGTACTCTAGAGCCCGCAAAGAAGCAGCGGTGGAGTCAACAGATAGCTACGCTTGTGCATGCATATAACTGCACACAAAGTGATGCCACAGGTTACTCCACTTATTTTTTAATGTTCGGGAGGGAGGCCCGATTGCCTATAGATGTGTGTTTTCAAGCTGTGCTAGAAAATGAGGAGGAGGTAACTCATCAACAGTATGTTAAAGCTCTGAGACGGGATTTAAAGAATGCCTACCAGTTGGCTGTTGAAGCCTCCAATAAGAGCCATCAGAAGAACAAACGGGCCTACGACCTTACTGTACGGCAACATGTGCTAGATAAGGGAGACAGAGTGCTTGTGCGTGCATTAGGGGGTGCTGGTAAGCAGAAGTTGAAAGACAAGTGGAGTTCAATTCCACATGTGGTACTGGACAGGTTACCTAATTTACCTGTTTATCGGGTAAAGCCAGAAACGGGGATGGGAGGAGTGAGAACTCTACATAGAGATCACTTGTTGCCCATTGGTCATTTAGTGAGGTTGCCCTACTCTAAGAATAGTGACATTGAGGTACCGCAGACAGACAAATTGGGGGTGTCTACCCGGCGTAAACACAGGTTAACACAAAAGGAAAGACTGATTCAACATACTGATCAAGAATCTAGTTTCTCTGATGATGATGATGACCATTATGCACCTAGAGTGGCTCTTAGTTTAGAGTCTTACCATCCACTGTCTCTAGATGAGTCTATGGGTGAGGAGGATAGAGGTCAAGAGGAGTTGGAGACAGCTTCACTTGCACCAGCACAGCCTACTACCGAGTGTAGTGAGATTTATAATAGCGGAGATGAAGATCCCACCATTGTAGAGGGGGTTGATGGAGAGATGCAACAAGCTTGTGTGGAACCCGCAGCAGGTTCAGCAGAGGACACGGAAAGTGTCGTCATTAGTATTGACTCTCCAGGGGATGATGAGGACGGTGACGCCCCTAGAGAGAGGCGACAAACAAAGCCAGCAATCCGGTTTACATACGATGAGTTGGGAAATCCTGTAGATCGCCGGTTAGTTATACAGCATAAGGGCATACGTGTATGTGTAGGCAAAGAAGGACACTGTACTAATACAGCATGTTTGTTGATTCGTATTGTACCCACAGTCTGATGGGGACATGCAGACAATTGAAGGGGGAGGGTGTAACCCAGGAGAATCCCCGGGTCACTTAGTTACATTTGATTATTTCAATTCATTTTCAGCGACAAATAAATAGATTAAATTCAGGGTAAACCGTATATATTTTTTTAATTTATTTTAAAAAACACAGCAGAAGCAGAATAAATAAATATAATGCGAGACAGGGTGAATAAAAGCACAACAGTAAAATGTGAGCTGATGAAGTTATCGCGTGAGCTCAGTTGGAGGGAATCTCGTGAATTCATTCGTAGAAGAAGAGGGCAGCAGAACAGAGTTCCTGACAAATCTGAAGTTTCCAAAGTTAGTCAGTGAAAGCAATTAAGTGTTAACAAGTTTATGCTCAGTAACCAGGAGCTTCATCCTTGTTTGAGGAGTGGGGTTGTTTCAACTATCTGAGAATTATTTATGTTAATGGGAGCAAGCTAGCAGCTAGTTGGGTAAAAGACAAGTGCAGTAACTTAGCGCTTGAATGTGTGCATGATTAAAGTGAAATTAGACAGTGAATGTAGCTATTAGCGCCTCAGACTACCGGGCACGTCTGTGGTTCCACTAAGCGACCGTCGAGGGACTGATAGCACCACTGGTGACCAGGGTAAAGCTAGTGGTTCCTCCGGCAACGTGGGAGACGAGTGCTTCAAGGACGATAGCCTGGACGTGTGTGTGCCACCACTGTTTGCCGACCCTTAACAGCCCATTGGTGTCGTGAGTAAAGACTGCCTACAGAGTGAGAAAAGACACTTATTGCGAACTTCTAACAGGCCTGCAACGTTTTGTTTTTTTGTTTTCATTTTGTTTGCCGGCTTTATGTTTCATTTTCTCTGTGCACCGGTGCATTTTGTACATGTAATTACTGGGTCAACAGAGTCCTTTGTTCCATATAGAAAGCATTGTAACATTTGGTGACGCTAAAGTATTTAGTACGGTTACCATCTCAATCTGAGGTTAAAAGATAATATTGATAAAGTATATTTAAGCTTGTTTATGTTTAAGTTTGGTTGTTAAAAGGGTACTTTTGCTTAAAGAGTCTGATTGCTATGTAGGCTACAAATTGATGGTTATGAATATGCATATTGTAGCCACAGTTTAGAGGTGTGGCTAGAGAAAGGTGAACTTACTGTTTTCATTTTGTGTAATCAGGTATTACAGCCAGCTAATAGCATAGTTTTCGTGTGTGTGTGTCCTAACACATTCCCAGATTTATAGTAGGGTACATTTAATTTGATTATTTCTTCAAAAGAAGGGCAAAGCTAGAGCCGGTCAGTGTAATTAAGAGTTAGTGATCAATAAACATTGTTTTTTTTTGTTCGGAAACATAATTCTGGTCAGACTCCACTCACTTTAGGGTAATTACATGTGTGTGTACGCTGTATTGTTATAACTTAGCCCGAACCCACTTTAGCCCATTCATTTATTTGAACAATAACGGATAGGGCTACATCTGTGAGAATCCAATTCAATTAAATTTTGTTCTATTTATACAGCATATTATATAAAATTTGTAGGGTTAGGGTAGATAGGGTAAGGAGAATAAATGCAACAAATTGATGTTAACTGTGTTATAAGAAATACAGTAATTTCCGGATCATAAACGTCACCATTTACTAACCTCAGGCCAGTGTTTTATAGAAATGACCTTGATGGGGAAATGACCAATTAACAGGAATGTCAGGAGTGTGAGCCTTGACAAACAGGAAAGTTGTTATTTTAAATAAAAACATGAACACATTCAGGTTCATGTTTTCTTGTGCAACTGAAGACCAAGATTTTCAAGAAAAAATGTGCTGTTTTACCTGATTTTGCTACCTTTTGCTTACTCCACTGGGAGAGCCCTTTTGTAATGTAGCAACAGTCAAGAAGTTTTATGTTACAGCAATGGTTTGGTCTCCTAGTATTGTGTATTTGAAAAGGACCAGTGAAGAAAGAATGTCTTATATCACTCAACATCCACATACCACTTCTCCCCACAAACACTTAAATAGGAATCAACAAACCCTCCTATAGGGAGCAACAAACACTCCTAAAACAACAACAAACACTCCTATAAGGGAACATGCATACAAGGAAAAACAAATGCTCATTTAAGGAACAACAAACAGAGAATTTCACTATGCAAGAGAATATGAACCATCTTATATTAATACAGTGCGATTCTAAATTCATCTCCTTTTGACTATATAATCATGCCAAAAAATGATGAGGAACTGATATGAAGATTTCTTATTAATCTAATCTTGCTAGTTAGAAACTAGATATTGGCACAGAATAACAAACAATACAATCATTATATTATCTGTGTCCCTTTGTAAGAAAATATGTATTTCAGCTGCCCCCATTTAAACAAAAAAAGTATAAATAGTGTTAGTGGCATGGAACATTTTAATTCAGCCCTGTGTGAAAAACAGAAATATGCCTTCTACCCATCTTTTCACCTGCTCTGTTTTTAAATGAAAGTGTGTCCTGAGGGAGCCGGCAGTGTTATTACTGAGGCGTATCTGGATAACATGCCATGAATTCCACTAGCTGGGAAAACAAACAAACATTTCCCTCGACATCCCCTCGCCTGCGCTTCTCCAGCCTGACGATAATGCCTGTGCAGCAGACAGGGAATTATCTGCAAGATTTTACAGTCGATGGACAGTATTCATGAACACATTGTTGCCTTAAACCGATGCTCGCTCTATTTCTCTGTCTCTCTCTCTCTTTATTCCTCAAAGCAGAAGTTCGACAATAGAAACTAGACATTGTACATGTCATGCAATAAAATTGATTCACACTAGCAGTGTGAGAGGGAGGTGATAGCATCAAGGCAAAATGAGATCTTGCATCCTGGCCTGAGATATTGCATCCTGTCCTAGGTCATGATATGGAGTGCTTCACACAGTAAATGAACATTTTATGGTCTTAAGACAGGCCGGATGCTACTGCCTAAATCTGGCTGATGATCCTACTTTTTGTTATTTTAATGATACATAAGATATGTTTTAGTGATTACAACTTAGATGATGACAGTTGGGGTTTTAAATAGCTGAAATGAAATTGCGACTTGGAAATTGAGACAAAATCCTTGTTTTAACCAGATGATGCCCGACCAATGGACCAGCCATGCGTGATCACAAGCCAGGCAGCCACTGTAGCAAAAACGCTCACGAAAGAAACATGCAGTTGGCCCAGACCAGGATACACAGCTCTCCTTACTTCTTCAATAAACTAAGAAGAAAGACCAAGATAGTCTTTTTTCTCTCTCTCTTCTTCCTACCCCCACACCCCACCAACACCACCACACACATAAACACTGTGTGTGTGTGTGTGTGTGTGTGTGTGTCCAAGCCTGAGGGGGGTCCCAGAGGAGAAGGTCCATTTATTTATTGGGGAAGCTTTCTCTGTTGTGCAGAGTCTTTAGGGAGATGTCTCCCTCAGTGAGCAAGGCAGCTGGAACCGATGGGCACTTCCTCCAGTCTGTCACTCACAAAGGGCTGCTGGCTGGCTGGCTGGCTGGGATGGGGATGGGGACAGGATGGGGTGGGCTGAGAGAACGGCTGTCTGTGTATCTGTCTCTCTGTCTGTCTTTCCGCTGGGCTCACCCAGCTGAGAGCCTAGAGATAAGGCTCTGACCGTCAGACGGCTTCCATGTGCTTGTGATGGGAGGTGCCCCCCACACACGCAAACACACACACACACACACACACACACACACACACACACACACACACTCACTTACTCTCTCTCGCATACAGACACACACACGCGCGCATGCCCACAAACACACAAGTACGGTCACAATGGCACTAAGCGGTCGCGGCGACGCCTCACCAGCAGTTCTCCTGCTGTCAATCAGGGCCATCTCTCTCCTCCAGGCATACGCGTGCAGACGAGCGAGCGGAGAGACAGCAGCTGGGAACTCCACACAGGAGGCTTCCCTCCTTATCGCTCAGCATGATGGAGAGGCACAAGCACTACAGCAATATTAGAGAGACAAGAAAAATGAAACAAAGAAACTCAGCACTCTGGATTTAGCATACAAGACAACCTGACCGAAATTTTTTTATATATTTATTTGTTTTGTCAGTGTAAAAAAGTGCAAGTGTTTTTATGATACTACGGTTGCTGATAAGTTTCTTTATTCCCTTTGAAATAAGTTTATTGATGTGCCTACAGTGATGTGCAGTCAACGCATCATCAATACTGAATCGACTCATTCATCTTTGTATTGCCACTGCACACTTCATAGTGATCTTGTTAGACTTGAGCCTTGTCTGTTTCTGCCTAGTGCTAATTGATGGGTTATGACTGATGTGTTTTATTTGCTATCCACTGATCATCTTCCATGCCAAAGCACTAATGTGCTGATGTGATGAGGTATGCATGAAAGCTGCTTCTCTGGGAAGAATCCTCAAAGACATGAGGCAACATGAGTGTGTCCCACACTTCTGTTCCTTTTCCAGAAAATTCTCCCTTAAACTTTTATTTTTTTCTTCTCTCTCTCTCTGTCTCTCTTTCTCACTCTCTCTCTGTCACTCTCTCTCACACGCGTTCCCTTTGTGTCAGGAGCATGTAAACTCTCCTGGGGCTGCGTGTTCCCACTGGGAGACGTTGCTAGTTTTCATCCCTTCCATAAAGTCACTTTTCCTCTTCCCAATTCCCATGCAAGAGCTTCTCTGTTCACACCTCTGTTTGCTCGAGTGACAGCATGTCTGTCCTCTCACGCTTAGCACGTACCACAGTGTTTGCACATCTAATCTATGGGATGGTGTGCTCAAGCATTAAAGGGGGAATATTTGACAACATTGTTCACGCCGTTTGTAAAGCGAATATCCACTGTCAATTAAAACAACAGAGAAATGGCTTTTTGACAGTAATTCAACAAGACTGTTTTTTTAATCCTGATTAATCGATTAGCATTAAATTATTAAATGCAAATGATTACTGTACATGACGAGATATATGCTGATGACAGCATCAGTAACATGGGATTGTGTTTGTGCATGGCTGTGGCTAGTTGAGATTAAACAGGCCACACACTCTCAATCTATTAGCTCTCCTCGAAACCTACTCCATGCTTCCCATCACAGACAAACCTGTTCACACAGTTAACAGGATTTTAACACACAAACATGTGTGCGCGCACACATAAACACAAACATGTGTGCGTGCACACATACACACCTACTTATACACACACTGGCCACACACATACAAACACACTTACACACATATTTTAACCTGCTATTTATATAAGTGTGAGTAGGATAGGAAGGCTGAACGCAAAATATTTTTCAAACTGCAGAGTGTTATTCCATTCTGTGCGTGTCAGAGTGAATTTATGAACACCCTACGAGTAAAAAGGCAGCATTCACAGGGACCAGCTCATGACTGACGGGATATAAGGGATGGGAGACTGAGACCAGGCATCAGCCTAAGGCTTCTGAATGGCTCTCTTTTAATTATGTGTGTGTGTGTGTGTGTTTGTGTGTGAGAGAGAGAGAGAGAGAGAGAGAGAGAGAAAGAAGAGGAAGGGAGGGAGGGACGGGTTTCAGTGTGATTTACTTTGAGGCTCAGAAGACCCTGAGCTGAGCGATAATACAAGGTGGTAGTTCACCTGTCTGACAAGGAAAAGAAAGATGAGAGAACTTGTGTTTGCCCAACTGGGTGGAGACACACACACACAGAGAGAGTGAGGTCTTGAACTTTTGGTGATTTAGACAAGCACAAGGGCAAACTGCAAGGGCGTTGAAAAATGAACTCTCACTCCCAGTAGTCCCGTATCTGTCAATGTTGGCCCACATTCAAACTCACTCATTACTGTTTATCACCGCTAGGCCAATCAGCTCTTACACAACCCACGGTCATGTTGGCACATCCTGAATTCTCTCTGCTTTCATGCGCTTCCGCCATCACAATAAACACTTCGATTGAACGGCTACAAGAAATTAACCACAGTTCTGCTTCACAAAGACTGAAAAGCACTCTTCTTTAGCAATCTTTAGCCTACAATTATACCCCCCATGTCTACGGCTTACTTAGCCATGTTGTCTTTAATAACTCTAATAATGGGACTCATATCCCACAAGCCCTCTGGAGCTGGACCTCTGTCATCAGGTCCTGAGCACTGGGCTGCCACCACCACCACCCCTCCTCAGACTAGGGCAGCGTTGAGGCAGGGGCTGGAGGCTCTGCAGCTAACATAACAGAGAGCGCCGAGCTAATCTGAGAACTCCACCGGCTAATGTGGAAACAGCTCCCCAATACCACGTCTGGTTTTCGTGTATTTCATTAAATTGCCATTAGGAACGTGGGTAGAGAGAGAGAGAGAGAGAGCACAAGCCTTGCTTGAAACCTCAGCCTTCTGTCTAACATTCAGTAAAACACACATGCCTACACACACACACACACACTCACACACACACACACACACACACACACACACACATGTTCTCACATGTCTGCCCTGTCACAGATATTGGATAAATATTTTTGCAGAGGTGCTGGGAAATTTGTCATGGCGCAGACGAGGTGGTAAAAGGAGGAGGCTGAATGACGCTTTGTGTGGAGAGGCTAAAGTCAAAAGACAAGGAAATTAGCTTTTTAAGGTGGCCAAGACACACACACACACACACACAAACACAGAAACTCAGAGAATGTGCCCACTCCCCAGGAATAGTGTTTTATTTTCACCCTGATATCCTTCAAGGCCCGTTTCAAGCTGGAGAGTGTGTGGTTGTTGGAACATTGGATGGAAACAGGCGTTTGTTCTCTTGAAGAATCAGCATGTGTACTCCCTCTCTCTCTCTCTCTCTCTCTCTCTCTCTCTCTTCTTGTCTCTTTCCCTCTCTTCTCGTCTCTCTCCCTCTCTCTTTCTCCTCATCAGCATATGGTTCTCTCCTCTTGTGAATGGAGGGAGTCACAGCCTCATCTGTGTTCAACTGGATGTGAGGATAGATTGATATGGAAATGAGGACGCCACAAACGCACATCCTTGAAAAGCCCTTGAGACACTCAGGCATGCATGTGCTTGTGTGTGCGCACACACACACACATACACACACACGCATGCACATGCACAGCCACATACACACACACACACAAACAGACACACACACACACACCATTACACATCAAATACCCTCACACGAATACCACTCTTCAAACAAGAACACTTCTTCAGTACATTTTTTTTGTTGGTTGTGTTTTCCTCCATGTTGTTTGTCTTCTTATTTCTCTCCCTGTGATACTGACTCTCCCTCCAGCCCTGTGAAAACCTCCCCAAACAGTGGCCAGTCTTTCCCACTGATGCATTTAGCAGCAGTCCATCCATTTGGAGCTGAAGTGCTGCAAGGCCTCCTGCTTGGAGCCACAGGGTCAGCTCGCACAGTAAACCCATGGGTGTGGGGAATGGAGGGATATGGGGAGGGGGGGCGGGGATTGATTGTTAAAAAGCTGCCAACTCTCCATCATACAGACATACAGTATCACATCAGCGTGCACTTCCCAATTCCCCCCACGCCCACCCAAACACACACACACGCACACACACAAACACACTTTTCCCCAAATTATGATGAATGGATGCTCCTGATTGGCTGCTGGAAGCCTCTCGTGTGGGGTAGCCCACCTCCGCAAATTGCACCCACCTCACCCTATCTCCCCCCCTCCACCTCACTACCTGTCAGTCCTATCCACCCATCCGTTGATTAAAATTACCCACAGAGCCTTGTGGATGATTGCAGGGACTCACTATGGAAATGAGTGGGCTGGGCTATGGAAGTGGTGAAACGTTAAGTGTGCTTTCTTCCCCGCTGAGCTTTTATTGGTTTTTCTTCATTAAAAAACGTGGAAGGACAAAAAAAAAAAAAAAAACAGAAAAATGACTTCTCATACAGCGAATACCCCACTAATCTTTGGGAATAATTGCAGGAAGCCCCTGTATGGCGCTTTTAGACACACAGCCCAATCCTCAACACAAACGCAGTGGAACTGGCCCTAATGTGAGACCTTTTGTGTCTAAACTGACCTAATGAACATGATTAAATGGCCAACCTCCACCCATGTGGAATGCTTGCGTGCTTCACATGGTGTAATTATTTTAATTATTTTCATTAATCTGTTTCATGGACAAGATCGAGACAAGAACCGTGTGAACGGTAAAAAAAGAGATTTTTTTCTGTTTTTCTGTTTTTAGAGGCAAAAAAAAACAATTTTTCAATAATATAATCCGCCATCTGACTTTAATGTGCCAAAGTGTGTCGATCAATAGTGGTGACCTTTGGCCTCTGACCGCCTTCTTGCAGGGCTGTAGGCTAAGACACCCGAGTCTCCTCGTTAAGATGTCATTAACACTCAAAGCGAAGCCTCATTGTCTTCGCCCCGTCTCTGTCTATGAGAGGTTAATTGAGTGTGAGGCCTTGTGTATCAAATCACCCCCTCATCCATTCCACATACACACACACACACACACACACATCTGTAATGTATTCCTTTCTTAATGTCAGCCCATCTCTCCCAGGGAGAATAAAAATTCTCCCAGTAACTTAGTCCCAATTATAGCAGGGATAAATGGGATTGATGTATCCCTCAGAAATAAATTGGGTTTGGCTAGTCCCCTGAGGTGCACGGTGGTGTTAGCATTTGACGGCTCGTCTCATTGCCTTTCTATCACACAGGGGAAAGAGGAGGGACGCGCCCGGAGGTGATTTGCGCCACTAGAATTCTACAGTTCCAGCCGAGGACACTGTTATCCTTTTCTGTGCTAGCCGAAGAGTGAATGGACGACATGGCGGAGATTTGGTTGCATTCACTGTCTTTACTTTCAAAATGTCATACAAATGAGAGAGAATAAAAGCACCGTTCAAGCAAGATAACTAACTGAATTCAGAAACAGGGAGAATGGGACATTAAAAAGAATTCAGAGTGAAGGTGTCAAAAATGAATTAAAAACCTTTAAAGAACACTGTGTGAAGTCTTAGCCTTTATGCAAACACAGCAAGTGACCTGTGTTTGTGTTTGGATGTGTGTGTGTGTGTGTGTGTGTTTGGTGTGAGGCTATTGAGTGCCAGCTCTCATGTGCTGGGCACCGAGCAGTGTGCTGTTGAAATCCACCTTGCCTTTAGGTACAGATTGAGTCCTCAGCGAGCCCCAGCTGAGGCCATGCTAGTGCTGCCGGTCAAACAACCCTGAACACTCTCACACACACACACACACACTCACACACACAGACAGACACACACACGCACACACACACACACACAGAAGAGACTTCTAAAAGCTGCAGATATATTGTGGCTCAATAGACTCTAAGATGTTTTCTATCGTCTATAGTTCAGAGTGTGACTGCCTGACTTATACTGTATAATACTGCAGTAGTAAATCCTAGCTGGTGACGCAACACGATGTAAATGTCATAAGAGACTTTCAACTGTGTGTGACATGCACAGTATCTATTAATGTGTCACGCTGGGCACATGTGTGTGTGGGTCTGTGTGTAGCTGGCATGCCCCCAGGGTCTCTGAAGCAACAGCATTACGCACGTGTGGGTGAAATCGGGAGACACCAGGCTGGGGGTCTAGATCAGAGCAGGGCCACGCGTCTTAATCCGTCCAGAAAGCGCTCCCTCCAGATGAAAGGGATTCCATCACCAAAGGCACTGCACCAGAGACAAAGCACGCCATGGTGCATCAAGGAGAAATGTAGGCCAGAGAAGCCATCTCTGACACACACACACACGCGTGCCTGTATGCCTGTGTGTGTGTGTGTCTGTCTTCATGTCTGCAGTACTGTATGCCTTGCTTGATGATGCCTTGTTTGATCAACTGTGTTGTTTTAGCTTGTGCCGGTCTGCTGTGTTTTGGCTGAGATGCATTATTTCATCACACAACCTGCAGCTCCCCGTTCACCTCTCTGTGTGTCTTTGTGGATGGGCAAGACCGCAAAAAGTGTCTCGCTACCGTCTCCATGGAAACACTTGTCCATCGCTTCAATCCCCTTGCTAGCATGGCGCTCGAGCCATTGTGCCGCCGACGGCTTCGCCAGCTGTTTCCACATGATGGAGGCAGAGAGAGAGAGAGAGAGAGAGAGAGAGAGAGAGAGAGAGAGAGAGAACTGCCACCTCCACCACCACACTGGTGATGGGTGTTGTGACATCAACCCAAACAGCGCTGCCAGTTTCACAGCCTTATGCCAGGGCATTGTTCACACCGCCTGACGGTCGAGAGGCACGAACATATTACTGTGTTTGAGGTGCCAATGTCACCTCATGCTCACACACACGCAAGCATGCACGCATGCACACACCCACACATAGACACAGTGTGTTATTAATGTATACTGTGGTGGTGAGATGCAATGCAAGGAGATTAAATAGTGTTTTAAAAAGGATGAATGTGACAAAAAATAAAATTCTCATCCTCCTTTCCCTCCTGCTGGTGTTTTCCACTTGCAACCTCCAACCCCCCGGTACAATTCCTGTTTTATTTGAGCAGTTTTGCCTTTAAAACAGCACTCTATCTGCCTGTGGGGTACACAGAACTTAACAAACACCCCAAGAACATCTTAGCTCCTGCTAGAATGTGCTAATTGGTGATTGTTATATCTGCCAAAAAATGAGAAACTATAGCTTAGATAGTGCTGAATGAAGTATATGGTATTACTAAATATATGCTAATATTACATATACAGTAGCTGAAACTACTGTACCTATACACTACCCATATAATCCAGTAATGTTTGTGTAGATATTGCATTTTCTAACCATTTTTTTTTGTTTAGAATAGATGTTTTGTATCATAAGTTGCTTTTGGGAAAATAATTTTCCATGTGACTTTAAGCTGAGTGGGGTCCTTGATCAGAACATGCTTGAGTCCTGCACAATTCTCCAGGACCTCCCCACACTCTCCTCACTACATTCATCTGTAACTCCTTCAGACTAATCCTGCCCATAGGCTCTACCTTTGGTCCCACGGGATCATGCCTAGATCTCTGCCAGTAAGATCAGCCCTGATCTTGTACGCCTCTCGGATACTCGTGAGGATCCCACTGCAGATCCGCCACTGCCGCTGCGGAGATTCCCCCAAGAGTCCAGAGATACACCTTGTGATCCTGACGG
>JAGFZM010000240.1:0-12808 GCA_017657215.1 Limnothrissa miodon
ACACACACACACACACACACACACACACAATCAAACACAAAACAACAGATTTATCAATAGCATAACACTAATTGTTTATTACCCAATGAGAAACCTGTCAGTCAGGATCTATGGCTACTGTACATAGACTAACTATCACTAGTACAGCTACCATACATGTCTCAAAAAATTTGAGTATTGTGGAAAAGTTAGTTAATATCAGAAACTAAATTAATTCACACATTTTACAGATTAATTAGCTCAAAATATTTCACATGTATTCATTTTCATAATTATGGCTTAGGAAACAGCTAAAGAAGACACCAAATTCAGTATCTCACAGTTTAGTATCTGATGTGGCAGGGAGGTGTGATTAGCCTGTGGCACTGCTGAGGTGTAATGGAAGCCCAGGTTACTTTTAAAGCAACTCTCAGCTCGCCTGTATTGTTGTCTCTCGCACCTACGATCTTCCTGTGACAATACCGCATAGATTCCCACAAGTGTTTTGATCAGGTTTGCAGAGGGTTTGCAGGCCAATCAAGCACCGTGATTTTAAGGTGGCAGTGGAGGGAGGTTCCAATGTCTGTATTTCCATGAAGCCTGTCACTACAAAGAAGTATTGGCCCCCCTGCCCAAACTACTAAAAGTACCTACCTGTAAATACCTGCTGTAATGACCACACTGTGCTTGACTGGCAGACTCACCAGGCCTGAACAACATAGGGGAATCTATTATGGCACAGGGCATAGGCAGAGGGAGATAACAGACATGAGACCACAGACAAGCTGTAAGCCTCCATCAAGCCAACCTGGCCTCATAGAACCCCTCAGTAATGGAGCTCCATGCCACAGCACATTGATGAAGTAATGCATGAAAGAGGAGGTCAGACCTAGAAGTACTGAGAGCATACTTTAACATATTTTTTAGAAGGTCAACATTTCTGTAAAAGATATTTTGTTGTGAGATACTGCTTTTTCTATCTGTAGCGTTGCTGTAATTATCACAAATATTGACTAGAAATATTGCTGATGCTGATGAATCTATATCACGTATGAGAATATTTTACCCTATAAGGAGTCAAATTACCAAATTTCCACAATATTCTAATTGTATGAGACTGACCTGCATAGGCTGCATCTAGTCACCAGACAGAGTACCTGTGGGACTTTCAGAACTCTGGGGAGCTGGGTGTGATGCCATTGCAACAAAAAACCTGCCAGGTTTGTCTGCAGGGTCTGAGGTGTCTGTAACCATGGCAATGACAACCAGTGTAAAATCAGTGGCCTTTCACCCTTTCATTCTGGACATCACCTTACAAATATCAGTCCAAATGTCTGAGAGTGTGTGTGTGTGTATGTGTGTGTGTGTGTGTGTGTTCTATGGGCCTCAATGAGCCAACCTCTTCTGGGTGCTGTGAAAATATAATAGCACTTGTAACGCCCTCTCATATTCATTCACACACCTACACAGACCGCTAATAAACAAACAACACAAAAGCAAACCCCCACACACACACACATTCTTTGCCACCAGGAAAAACGGAAAATGTCCCCCTGAGGCTGCCCCCACAGAAATCACAATGCAACTCAAACATGTGAAGAATGTGCCACATGATGCGTAAGACCACAAGCAAGAGCCAAGCTTAGCGTGTACACACACACACACACACCACACAGACACAAACACACACACACACACACACACACACACACACACAGTTATACAGTTACACCCAACCACACACCTACTGTAAGCATGCAACTTATGAAAACCAGGATACTGTCGGTGGAAGCAACAGCATGTAAATAAATAGCTTACTCTCTTAGAGGTTAGGCAGTATGAAATGGAATTGGGGTCTATTAAAACATGATAACAAGTACAAGCCATTGTCAATTAGCCCACAACAGTTTGCCCCCAGCATTCCAACAGCATTTTAGCTGATTCTCCAAACAGGCATAGAATGATGGTTCTAAGCATTTCCCTTGCAAAGGAATTGTTATTTTACTATTATTTCTTTTACACCGTAATCAAGGCTCAAAGTAGCTCCCCATTAATTGGCAGAAACGGTTTGGAGGATCGGCGAAGAGGGCTGCATTTTAGACCGCTGGGCACAACCGGGTGGGAGCTGTTCCACAAACGTTTGCACTCATTATGATGTACCAATACATCCCAAGTCTAAGTTTAAATACAGCCCATTTCACACAGGACTTGTAAAGGCTTATTAATCCACACACTGCACTGACAGCAGCTCAAGTGAACAAACGAGTGACCCATTAAAATAGCCACAATACAACCCAAAGTCACAACACCCCCAAACACACGCACACACACAGACACACACACACGCCTGCCAGGCTCTTACTTACGCATCCCCCCGTATGCGGTTGATAAGAGCTGAACTGCGTATCTACCCTGAGACAGGAGCCCCGGCAGGGACAGCCGTCGGCTCAGGCCCTCCGCCTCCTCCTCGCGGATGTCCCCCAGGCTGGAGCTCTTCTTGCCCTGCAGAGACTCCTCCAGACCCAGGCCCAGGGCCCGACCTGCGGCCGCCGTTGGGACCCCCTCCCCGGGAGGTCCCCCACCGCCACCAGACTGGGGGGAGGACGAGGACGAGGAAGGAGAAGCAGTGGTGGGGTAGTAGTAGCTCATGACCTTGCGGAGCGACAGCGCCTCGCAGGTGGAAGCTACGCGCTCGCCCACCACCGACGCGCATGATGTCACCAGGCTGTTGAGGGCCGCACCCACGGGGCCACCGACTGGCGCTGCTGTGACGATGGAGGCGGTGGCCGACAGGTCGTCGGCATCTGGAGTGAAGACCTCGGTGATGGCATTCGTCTGGGAGAGGGAGAGAAGAGTACCAAAAATGGCCAAAGCAAGATACCATAGGGTTTGGGTAAAGGACACATCAGGAGTTAGCAGCTAAAGCAAAGAAAAGCACCTCCACTGAAATATACCATCATCAACACCTTAATTACAAGCTATTACATGCTATAAGAGTACCAACTGATTATAAATTAATGGACTGATTTCAGACCTGTTTGTGTGTGTGTGTGTCACGCTGTAAAATTCTATCTTACCTGTGAACGCTGTGCCAGCGGTGGGGACTTAGCAGCTTGGTCAGATAACGTATGATCTGACAGTTTCTTCAAGTAGTCCTTCACCGCCTGCTCATCTGGATAGGGTGAGCTTTTCGCCCCTGTCCCAAGACCAGCTTGAGTCCTGGAGGCTTCTGCCTGCATGGTGCTCGAGTCTTGGTCAACCTCCGTCTGCTCAGCATTAGTGTTCTCTGGTGCTTCAGGTTCCTCCAGTTCCTTGGAGGCTGCCTCTGTGGGAACCACGCCCAGGGAAGTAGCCTGATCCTGGGATGGAGAGGCCGTGGGTGCAGAGGAAGAACCGAGAGCTTTGGTGGCACCCATGGTTAATGTACTGGGGGAACTGTGGTTTTGTGAAGACAACAGAGGCTCCGATGGTGAGCTTTTCACCTTCTGCTGCCCTGGCAACCCCCCTGACAATGTCTTTCCCCCTGGACTGCCCTCCGAGCTCCGTCGGGCCTCCACTGCAACCTCATCCACCCCAACAGCCGCCTCCACCCCTAGGGAGCAGTGGTGGTTGTCAGAGATGATGACATGGTCCTCCTTGTCAGTCATGGTGTAGAGCAGCTGGTTGCACTGGCCACACTTGTCTGGTGGCGGCCGCCGAGACTCCTGGGTCGGACCCGGGCAACGCACCAGGGCCAGGCTGTGGAAGGCACCACAGGCTACCTGGAGAATGTGCCGCCCGGCTAACCGCTCCACCCGCTGGGGCCTCCACGCTGGCATGGTGCTAGCTGGGAAGCCGAGTTGGGGGCCGCTCCCCCATGCCCACACCTCATGGCGGGCCGAGAGCGCCAACGTGTGTTGCTCTCCGCATGCCAGCTCCACCACCATCACCGCAGATGTCGGGTCCAGCTGGTCGACCACCCCCACCGGGGTGGGGTTAGGGACCGTGGTGAGGCCTGAAAGACCACACTGTCCATGGCCGTTGTCTCCCCACATGTGGACGTCGCCGCCCTCCGTCAAAGCACCGCTGTGAAAGCCACCGGCTGCCACGGCAACCACCCGCTGACCACTGAGCCCGGCCTCCAAGACCGGCTCGGAAGTCCCCACTGCTAATGGTGCCTGCGTCTGTTTCCATGACAACTCACCAAAACTGTACACCTGCCCACCTGAAAGAAATTAAGCACAAAAATAGAGAAATAACAAATAAACAGAGGAACCACAACTTGGAGCAAACAGCAGAATTAAGCTCAAATAGCTCCTAGATCTGATGCAATACAGAAGTAACTGACTTAATATAAACAGCTAAATTTAAATTCCACAGAATGCACAGCACTATTGCAGACTCAGATGACTAGTTGTAGCTGGTAAATCACTCTTTGATGTTTGCTCTCATTATGGAAAATAATAACCGTCGTTAAATTTTGCATCACAAACTCAATAAACCCCCTCTGGCTTATCTCTTCCTATCTCACCCTCCACCAGAAGTACTCCATGTCTGTTGCCCAGGGCTGCCTGCAGCACAGGCCGGGGGAGGAGCACTTTTTCTGGGGTGACACTGCATGAGTAGCCCTTCCATGTGTGGAGCAGGCCACGATCCCCAGAGCTCTCCTCCTCTCCAGAGCTGCAACGGAAAAAAAATCACACAAAAAAGACATTGATTAAGACACAGAGAGACAGGGAAGCAGGGAAAACAAGTCTGCCTTGAGCAGCAGAGCACATACAACTATAAATAGAATAGGACACTTACAAACACTCGTACACACAAACACACAAGAAAGTAATTGCAAAACCTTATTTGTGACATGCAGTCATACACACAACCACCCACCCAACCACACACAGTTGAGTGGATGTGACAGGAGACACAAGGATTAAAGAAAAATAGGCAAAATGGTGACAAGCCACCCAAATTTTACAAAGCATTCTCATGACAAGGCATAGGACTCTCCCAAGGCAGACATTGGTGTTCAAACTGAACAATGGAAGCATTCACATTTGGGTAATGACAATTAAATAATTAAAAACTGTGTAGGGACAAAACATTGTCTATTTTTTTATACAAAAAATATGGCCATTTAAGATGTGCTATAGACATTATAAATTTTTATTTTGATATCACTTTCAAGTTGGTAGGATGTGCACAGAGTTACTATTAATCAGTAAAAAAGAGTAATAGTTTCTTTAATGACACAAATGAGGCATAAATCCTTACCTCTTTAGAGTCTCCATATTTACTGACTCCTCATCCTTAGTATGCATGTGCAAACGGTGATCAAACCTGAAAAGATGTCAATATGATTTTCTAAAATTAGCTATGCCTGGTTGGCTGAATTGGTGTTGCACGTGACCAGAGGTTGAGTAACAGGGAATTGTAATGAAATATCACACTGTACATAACGTTACTCTGGCAGGCAGCAAAGTTGTTGACGAACCCTGGATGAACTGGATGTGACATTGACTCAGTACAAAGTCTTCCATAAGTCAAATAAATTGCACTAGATAACGTCATGGATTAGATATGATCACCAGATACTTGGTAGATGTGTGGCAGCCAGCATATATTACAATAACCTTAACAGAAAAATGAAATGTCAGCTTCTAACTCGAAAATTATGTTTTAAAAATTCGTGTGTGATGTGTCAATTCGGGACAAAAAACGAAATACTTGTATTAATTAAGCCAACTGATTAATGGTTAATATTGCTCAGCCAGTAATTTAGAGACATCGTTAATTTAAAGATTTTACAGCTCAACTAATCAAGTAGGCTAATAGGACGTTGTCATCGAAGGCTGACGTTATATTACTGATAAATTGTCAAAAAGTAAAGCGATGGCAGTGAAGAACATTTTGTCTCCAGATCTCTCACAGCAAAGTAAATTGACATATATGATCTTATTCGACGTTGAAATAATGAGCATGTAGATAGCTCTGATTCACAAACGTAAATGACTACTGATAGACAGCAAAACAGCCAAAATAATAACGTTAGATGCAGTGATGTGTCGTCATCCAGCTAACGTTAACATTGGCACTGACAAGAAATGAGCTAACGTTATGTGTGACTTACCTGCTCGCGTAAAGCCCGCTATAATGTTTCCTCGTCGTATAATGCTTTTGAGATTAGAGGTGTTACAGAGCATCCAAATAAATACAGTGTGTTCTCAATCTGTAGCTAGTTAATATTTCGACAGACATCATCATTTCCCTTAACAGCTCACCAACCCTGTATTAGCGTACACCCGACTACACTGTTGTTGTGATAACTCCTAAGACGGAGGGCGAGGAGGCTCAAACGTTGCGCGTTTCGATTGTACTTTCCTGCAAGAGTAGTCGGAGAGGTAAACGAGCGCAATGTCTCCATGTCAGGTAGACAACGGATAAAAACAACAACGCTAAAATGGCATTTTCGAAAGGTTTTATTATAATTGCCAAACGTATTTGAAGGATATTCCGATCGGCCGTGATACTGATCTGCCTGTCAAAATGCTTTGTGAAAATATTGGTAAGTTCTGGATGTGAAGATTGTTGTCACTGCTAAGCTTTTCGGTCATTCAGGCTAGCTAGGCTACTTATCTTAACCGACCTAATTGATTCACACAGGCCTGAACATGGCATTTTTTTTTTTATTTCATTTAGTTCATACAGTGTTATCTGTTTTGTCTAGTTCATACAGCTTATTATTGTGATATGTTTCATGACATGGCTGATGTTTAATTTTGAAACTATGTAACTATATGTTTTTTAAGTATTCAGTGTTTAAAGATTTTATAAGCATACTTTGCATGGCAAATAATAAGGCCATTGTACTAAGCCCTATGAGGTAGGGTACTTAGCCTACAGAAATGCCAGCAAGCACTAGGACTAGGTAGTAGGCACAAACAGTCATAGATTTCAAACATACACTTTAACCTAAAGAATTGTTGTTTCAATGCCTACTCAGACATCCAACCATACACTCGCTCTCTCAGCAATTCTCAGCACACTTGCCTGGTTTGCCATTGGCTGCTGATTCTCATCCAGCTGAGTTGATTGGCTGTTGGTTTCCAGTCAGAAGTGTCGGTAGCAGGAGACAGGAGGGACTGAGAGAGGGAAAGAAAGGGGAGGGAGTTAAAGAGAATGAGAGAGAGAGAAAGAGAGAGAGAGAGAGAGAGAGAGAGAGAGAGAGAGCGATACTTCAGGGAAACTGCAAAGCAAAGGAAACACTAGCTAGAAGGCAGGAGTGACATAGAGAGAGAGGGGGAGAGAGAGAGAGAGAGAGTTTTGATGCTGTGTTGTGCTGCAGGTTGACGGAGGGAGTCAGAGGAGCAGAATGACTGTCAGTGGAGTAGGGAAGCAGGCACTCTGAAGATGACTTGGTCATAGACAGACGCTCCATCCACAGTTACTTCATTACGCTCCAGTTACCAACAGCATGCAGAATATTCGACAAGCAGCGACAGACGCTTTCAACCGGTTAGGTGAGCTGACCTTACACTACCTCAAGCACAAGTCTACTCTCTCTCTCTCTCTCTCTCTCTCTCTCTCTCTCTCTCTCTCTCTCTTGCTCTAACTCTCTCTCTCTTTCTCTCCCCACTCACATCTCTCTGTTTTTGTTTCTCTGCTTCTGACTTTGTTTTTCAAAATATGTCAATAAATCTCTCCCTATTATTTACAAGGTATAGAGTGAAACTACACAGTAATGTAACTCTGTATTTTCTGTCTGTGTTCTTGTGCTCTACCACATTTCCTGGAGTCACTGGTTGTACAAGGACTATGTAATACAGCTTATTATAACCGAGTGATAAGACGTGGTGTAAACATAGAGCTGGTGTGTTGGGCACAGAGTTGAACCTGTTCCTTAATCACTTTTGCCACTACACTCTCTTTAATGTCACATTTTAAGCTTGCAGTACCTGTTGTTTTTGAGGAAAGGGCCCAAGCCCCTCAGTTCCCATGATATTTTCCTTGTATATCACAATCCCAGAGCTTGTCAATGAGTGATGTGATGCATGTATTTAGCTTTTGCAGGCGCAGAGAGGGCCAGTGTGTGTGTGTTGGGTTTGTGTGTGAGTGTGCATGTGTGTACTGCAAACAAACCGTGTTGCCATTTTGACATCGCATGCGGCCACCCCTCATTTCCGCGGGCACGCGTAAAATCACACACACACACACACACACAATCCTGGGCACTCTGCTGGCGGTACCGTTGTTTACCGCTTGCTAGCCTCGGGCACGGAGGCGTGTGACACCCGCTGCTGAGCGTAAGATACTGCCTGTCGGCATGGCGACAGCGGGGATAATGGCAGGTTGTCAGCATGGGTGTGAGGTGTTCCATCACAGGAGGATGGAGCCACCAGCTCAGCTGGGAACTGAAACCACCAGAGAAGGGAAAAGTGGAGAACAGGGGCGGAAGTGCGGAGAGGAGAGACAGATATAACTTATGGATGAAGGGAGCGATAGAGAGAGAGAGAGAGAGAGTAGAGTGTGACACGTGATGAATGATATATGATATGCATTTCATTATATATAAAGTACTGACCTTGTATGCAGCCAAGTGTAAGGCATGTGGAGTCTAACATGGAAGAGGTGGTGAAGGAGAGGAAGAATGAAAAATGGGGTCAGTGAATCAATTCACTTTATTCTATATGAATGTGGAGGCAGTGAGATGGTCACTGCAAGACTGACACTTGATTATGACGGAAAGGCACTTTTTTGGACTATTATCACTGGAAAGGTTATGTGCTGGGATTTCATATAATATAGAAAACGCTAACACTAAATATCCATTATATACATATGCATTGTATACACTGACAGGCATTCATTTTGCATACCCACAAGTACACACTCACAATGCCATAGGCACAAACTCTCTTTTCTCTCAATAAATCTGACTTCCACCTATGGCTTTAATATAGAATAATGCAGACACACCAACACATAACAAGATATATTTGGTAGAGAAGCAGCAATATTCAGTCATTAAATAGGGGCTAAGCAACCTTCTGTTTTTCTCTCTCACAAGCTCCCTCTAAAGACCGCGTATTGCATTGTATTGCACTGCATTCTATTGGAGGCGGACCGCGCTGCTGAACATTGCAAGTGCTGTATCTACCGATATTGGCCACGGTGGTGCATTTTACACCGTTCGTTCGCCGTGTAATGACTAATTTTAGCATCCTAAACAGTATGAAACGGATTGATTAAATGAAAAATGTTGCATAGTGGGCCTTTAACATGCATGGTATTATTCACATACTGTAATGTATATACAAACACACATACACACACACACACACACACACAGAGAGAATCCAAATCACAGTGCTAAAGCATATATCACCACCCACACACAAGTCTGTGGAAGTCTAAATGTCTCTACTCTGCCCACTCTCTGCTCATAAACTGCACGCTGATGATTGGATTCCCCTGGGTGACATTGCTGTGGGAGCCTGTTTCAAAAGGTTCCTCCCTCCAATGCCAAGACTTTGTGAAGACAGGGTGACAGTCATTTCTCAGGAAAAATTAGAGCTAGCGTTCGCCATGTATCCAGAAGTGTGTATGCCCGGCTGGTGCCAAACTGCTAGAGGTGCAGGGCAGGGAGAGAACAGATAAATGAGTGAGTGAGAGGGATAAAGAGGCACTGTTCACAAACACACACACACACACACACACACACACACACACACACACTGAGTGAAATATTGGAGGTACATCAAAACAATCCTACATCCCAGGAATTTCACCATACACACACAGGCACACACATATCACACACCACACAAACGTACAAACACATACACAGACAGATTTTAAAGGTAGATGATATGCCTACTTTATTTGCTGTGTTTGACAGTGTCACACAATCCAAATCTGCTACATTCACACACACACACAAACACACACACACACACACACACACACACACACACAGATGTGTATGAACATGAATACACATGCATATACACAAACACAGTAACACAAGAACATACATGTGCTTCACAAACATTAACACAATGTACACACCCCCACATACACACATGGACATGTTCCCACACCCACGCGACCACATCACCATCACAATATTGTTTGTGGCACAACAGAGTTATAATCAGCCAGTGAGCTGTGAGACACTGGATTGGAGTTGAAGATTGGAGAAAGGGGGGCAGGAAGGAAGGGGAAAAAAAGATTTTTGCAATTCATGCAAATTCTTGCAAGTGGCTGAGGAATAAATGTGCTGTTTATTGAAGTTCTTGCAAAGGTGGGTTCCTAATAGTGCAGAGAGGAGCAAGGTGTGCACTCACAGTCTCATTCACCCTCTGTAACAGTGAGAACCGGGGATTAGTTCTTAGTGAGGACAGTACAACTGGGCCAGAGGAAGTTAAGGATGCAGGATGGGAGGATGAATGGAGTGTTGGAGTGTGAAGATGGGGGAAGAGAGAAGAGGGGGTGCAGTGAGCTGTTGGAGGTGTTTTGAGCTTGGGGTGCACTGAAGCATGAGTTAACACTCCATGCACATGCACACACACACACACACACACACAAACACACACACACACACACACACACACACAAACCCACACTTCACACACATACACACTCATTGTCTTTTTCTCTATCTCTCTCTTTCTTTCTCTTGAAGGACTTTCACTATATGAATAGCAAAGATGGGTAGAGAGAGGAGACTGCTTAGGGAGATAGATATGGAGACTCTCAAATCACTTAGGAGACAAAACTGACATTCTCACACTCAACTCAGATGCACTTGAAAGCCAGGCATGGAACTCCCTGCAAAACTAGGCCATCCTCTGTCCTGACACTCTCCGTTCAAACATGCTAAATCATCTGGATGGCACTGAGGCTTTTATTGCCTCAAATGACTTTCGCTTGAAGCCAGGACTGCAGCGCTACAGTGACCGCACAACATCATGGTGTCAGAATCCATCATGGCCATATCTTTAGTTATTATAGGCCTTCATTTTATTATTATTTTTTTTCATTTTGTTCTTTTTTTGTGTGTGTGTGTGGTAGAGAGAGTAGAAAGTGACTGGAAATAAGTGGATGAGAGAGAGAGAGATGGGGAAGGATTGGGAAATGAAATTATGTTAGGCTTGAACTTGGGTCCCCAGTATAGCACCTTAGCCCACTGAGCAATGGCGTCCCTAATCTAATCTGTTTGGAGACATTTAGCCTGAGGATTATGAGGATTATGAGGATTATGGTTGAAAAACTCAAGGCAATAGAGGATCCTAAATTTAAAACATCTTACATTAGCATATACATAAACATCTTACATTACCTAAAACATATAAAGAATGTTTATATGTTCAATTAGAACGTTTAATTAGAAACATTACATTAGAAAAGAAGAAGTAGGAAATATCCTGATTATTAACTTAGGGGTGTGGGAAATGGTGATTATACAAAGCATATACAGCCAGCACGGGATCCTCCATTTCCATTTCTGATATTACCACCTGTAATGTGCAATATTAACTGCTATAAGAGTGTGTGGTTTATTATCGCATACTTATCAGTTACAAACACTGACAGCAGTATTTTGTGAAACAATACCATTAAATTTTTATAATGACATTAAGAAGCAGATAGCCAAACAGAAACCATTGAATTTTAGACATCAAGTTCATTGACGTGAGGGGAGATATTATGGTAGGTTAGTGTGGACACTCTTAGCCTTATTGTAACATTTAGTTACATTTAATTGTATGTAGTTTTTAAGAGGCATACATACATGACCCCAGACATACTGTGGAGAGAGGTCATGTTTAACCATCTGATCACACCTGGCATGACTGGCATCAGCTTGGCATCACAGCGGGTACAAAAAGCCTTGGCCACCACTCATGATTTTGACCTTAGCCATAACCGTCATACTTGGCCAAACACTGACCACATCCACCCCACCTCTCCCTTCCCCTCACTTTCTCCCTCCCTCTCTCTCTCCCTCTGTCCCTCTCTCCCTCCCGCTCTCTCTCTCTCTCTTCCCCCTCCCCTTCCTCCCTCCCTCTCTCTCTCTCTCTCTCTCCCTCTCCCCCCCTCTCTCTCTCTCGTCCCTGGCATCCAGGATTCTTGTTTTTCTAATTTTAGAAGCACTGCAGTCGATGGGAGCTGTGCAGTGTGAGCCAAAAAGAGTTTTGACTTAATTGCCCTGGGGCTTAGCCAAATAGCACCAAAGAGATGCAGCCTAGTCGCCTATAACATTTTAATCATCTAATGTGTACATTTATGTGCAAAATCTGTGTAAAGCCACACAAGGGGAAACTAATACACGGTTAAACTGTAGAACTTTTATGGGAGGCGACCACCACATCAAATGAGGAAAAACACAGAACAACACGAGGCGTCAATCTGTTGTGACAGGCGGGTGTTAAAAGCGGTACTGTAGTATTTGTGGATGATGCGTGAAGTGGACGCCGTTTGACGCGGTCCACTTCCTTTGCAGGTCATAGAGATCTGTCCGTCTCCTTAAAAAGTCATAAAGTTCCGCCTCGCAGTCCCCTAAGAGCACAGCCACGAGGGTACTTAACACACACTCTTTTTTGCTCACACACACACACACACACACACACATACACTTTCACACGCACACACACACACACACACACACACACACACACAGATCAAGGGAATCTGGGCCGGCCGTGTCCATCCGAGGAAAGAGAAGGCTGCACGGGCTGTCACTGAGTCTAGTGAGCAGACTACTGGATTCTGAGGTCTTGTCTCCTCGGACATCCTGCAGCATAACTCTCTCTCTCTCTCTCTCTCTCTCTCTCTCTCTCTCTCTCTCTCT